>SZWC01004171.1:66370-134926 GCA_023375785.1 Penium margaritaceum
AATGGTCAGAGGGGAAAACAATGGGTTGGGAACACTAGTTATCAACTAGCAAGTACAAAGACCTTCAACAAGCAGTGGCACGGTATGGCTAGCGTGCACAGTAACCAACCCAAGGATGCATACGTCACTAACTACGACCGAATAAGTCCACTATGTGTGGTCAACATTGACAACTCATAACACGAGTCACAAATGGTCAGAGGGAGAGACAATGGTTTGGGAAGCCTATGTATTGACTAGAAAGGACAAATAACTTCAATACGTAGTGGCACGGTGTGTCTAATATGCACACCAAACAACCAAACTAGGCATATGTCACTGATCATGACCAGAGAATTTCAATGTGGGTGGTCAACGTTGACCAACCATAACATGAGTCACAAATGGTCAGGAGAGGAAACAATCCTATGGGAATATCGATTCTCAACTACCAAGTACAACGACCTTCTGTCAGTAGTAGCACGGTGTGGCTACCATGCACAATGACCGGCCAAAGTAGGCATATGTACTGCCTTTGACCAAAGAAATCCGCTGTGTGTGGTCAACGTTGACAACTCATAATACGAGTCACAAATGGTTAGAGGGGGAAACAATGGTTTGGGAACACCAGGTATCAAATAGCAAGCACAAGGGACTTCAATACATTGTGGCACGTTGTGGAGACCATGCACGATGACCAGCCAAAGTAGGCATATGTCACTAACCATGACCAAATAATGTCACTAAGTGTGGTAAACCTTGACAACCCATAACACGACTCACAAATGGTCAGGGTGGAAGATAATGGTTTTTGGATACTAGTTATGGACTAGCAAGTACAAATACTTTCAATATGTAGTGGCACAATGTGGCTTCAATGCACAGTGACCATCCAAATTATGCATATGTCACTGACCATGACAAAACAATTTCACTTCATGTGGTCAATGTTGTCAACTCACAACACGAGTCACAGATATTCAGAGGGGGTGGAAATGGTTTGGGAACACTAGCTATCAACTAGAAAGCACATAGACCTTTGATACGTAGTGAAATGGCGTGGTAACCATGTAGAGTGACAAACCAAAGTAGGCATATGTCACTAACCATGACCAAACGGATTTCACAATGTGTGGTCAACGTTCAAAACTCATAACATGAGTCACAAATGGTCAGAGGGGGGAACCATGGGTTGCGAACACTAGTTATTAACTAGCAAGTAGAAAGATTTTCAACAAGTAGTGGCACGGTGTGGCTAGCATGCACAGTGACCAACCAAAGGATGCATGTGTCACTGACTATGACCAAAGAAGTCCACTATGTACGGTCAACACTGACAACTCATAACACGAGTCACAAATGGTCAGAGGGAGAGACAATGGTTTGGGAACCCTATATATCGACTGGAAACGACAAAGAACTTCAATACGTAGTGGCACGTTGTGGCTACTATGCACACCAAACAACCAAAACCAGGCATATGTCACTGACCATGACCAGAGATTTTCAATATGGGTGGTCAACATTCACCAACCACAACACGAGTCACAAACGGTCAGAGGGGGAAACAATGGTCTGGGAATATCAGTTCTGAACTAGCAAGTACAGCGACCTTCAATCATTGTAAGCACGGTGTGGCTACCATGCACAATGACCGACCAAAGTAGGCACATGTACTGCCTTTGACCAAAGAAATCCGCTTTGTGTGGTCGATGTTGACAACTCAAAATAGTAGTCACAAATGGTCAGACGGGGAGACAATGGTTTGGGAACACCAGGTATCAACTAGCAAGCACAAGGACCTTCAATAAGCTATGCCACAGAGTGGATACCATGCACGATGTCCAACCAAAGTAGGCATATGTCACTGACCATGACCAAATAATGTCACTAAGTGTTGTAAACTTTGACAACTCATAACACGAGTCACAAATGGTCAGGGTGGAAGATAATGGTTTGTGAATACTAGTTATCGACTAGCAAGTACAAATACCTTCAATATGTAGTGGCACAACGTGGCTTCAATGCACAGTGACAAACCAAAGTATGCATATGTCACTAACCATGACCAACAAATTTCACTTCATGTGGTCAACGTTGAAAACGCATAACACGAGTCACAAATGGTCAGAGGGGAAAACAATGAGTTGGGAACACTAGTTATCAACTAGCAAGTACAAAGACCTTCAACAAGCTGTGGCACGGTATGGCTAGCGTGCATAGTGACCAATCAAAGGATGCATACGTCACTGACTACGACCAAATATGTCCACTATGTGTGATCAACCTTGACAACTCATAACACGAGTCACAAATGGTCAGAGGGAGAGACAATGGTTTGAGAAGCCTATGTATTGACTATAAAGGACAAAGAACTTCAATACGTAGTGGCACGGTGTGGCTAATATGCACACGAAACAACCAAACTAGTCATATGTCACTGATCACAACCAGAGACTTTCAATATGGGTGGTCAACATTGACCAACCATAACACGAGTCACAAACGGTCAGGAGAGGAAACATTGCTATGGGAATATTGGTTCTCAACTACCAAGTACAACGACCATCAATCAGTAGTAGCACGGTGTGGCTACCATGCACAATGACCGACCAAAGAAGGCATATATACTGCCTTTGAGCAAAGGATTCCGTTGTGTGTGGTCAACGTTGACAACTCATAATACGAGTAGCAAATGGTCAGAGGGGGAAGCAATGGTTTGGGAACACCAGGTATCAAATAGCAAGCACAAGGGGCTTCAATACATTGTGGCACGGTGTGGAGACCATACACGATGACTAACCAAAGTAGGCATATGTCACTGACCATGACCAAATAATGTCACTAAGTGTGGTAAACTTTGACAACTCATAACACAAGTCACAAATGGTCAGGGTGGAAGATAATGGTTTTTGAATACTATTTATCGACTAGCAAGTACAAATACCTTCAATATGTAGTGGCACGGTGTGGCTTCAATGCACAGTGACCAACCAAATTATGCATATGTCACTAACCATGACCAACAAATTTCACTTCATGTGGTCAACGTTGAAAACGTATAACACGAGTCACAAATGGTCAGAGGGGAAAACAATGGGTTGGGAACACTAGTTATCAACAAGCAAGAACAAAGACCTTCAACAAGCAGTGGCACGGTATGGCTAGCGTGCACAGTGACAAACCCAAGGATGCATACGTCACTGACTACGACCGAATAAGTCCACTATGTGTGGTCAACATTGACAACTCATAACACGAGTCACAAATGTTCAGAGGGAGAGACAATGGTTTAGGAAGCCTATGTATTGACTAGAAAGGACAAATAACTTCAATACGTAGTGGCACGGTGTGGCTAATATGCACACCAAACAACCAAACGAGGCATATGTCACTGATCATGCCCAGAGAATTTCAATATGGGTGGTCAACGTTGACCACCCAAATTGAAATTCACAAACGGTCAGGAGAGGAAACAATGCTATGGGAATATCGGTTCTCAACTACCAAGTACAACGACCTTCAGTCAGTAGTAGTACGGTGTGGCTACCATGCACAATGACCGGCCAAAGTAGGCATATGTACTGCCTTTGACCAATGAAATCCGCTGTGTGTGGTCAACGTTGACAACTCATAATACGAGTCACAAATGGGTAGAGGGGGAAACAATGGTTTGGGAACACCAGGTATCAAATAGCAAGCACAAGGGACTTCAATACATTGTAGCACGTTGTGGAGACCATGCACGATGACCAGCCAAAGTAGGCATATGTCACTAACCATGACCAAATAATGTCACTAAGTGTGGTAAACTTTGACAACCCATAACACGACTCACAAATGGTCAGGGTGGAAGATAATGGTTTTTGGATACTAGTTATCGACTAGCAAGTACAAATACCTTCAATATGTAGTGGCACAATGTGGCTTCAATGCACAGTGACCATCCAAAGTATGCATATGTCACTGACCATGACAAAACAATTTCACTTCATGTGGTCAATGTTGACAACTCACAACACGAGTCACATATATTCAGAGGGGGTAGCAATGGTTTGGGAACACTAGCTATCAACTAGAAAGCATATAGACCTTCGATACGTAGTGAAATGGCGTGGTAACCATGTAGAGTGACAAACCAAAGTAGGCATATGTTACTAACCATGACCAAACGGATTTCACAGTGTGTGGTCAACGTTGAAAAATCATAACATGAGTCACAAATGGTCAGAGAAGGGAACCATGGGTTGGGAACACTAGTTATTAACTAGCAAGTAGAAAGATTTTCAACAAGTAGTGGCACGGTGTGGCTAGCATGCACAGTGACCAACCAAAGGATGCATGTGTCACTGACTATGACCGAAGAAGTCCACTATGTACGGTCAACACTGACAACTCATAACACGAGTCACAAATGGTCAGAGGGAGGAACAATGGTTTGGGAACCCTATGTATCGACTGGAAACGACAAAGAACTTCAATACGTAGTGGCACGTTATGGCTACTATGCACACCAAACAACCAAAACCAGGCATATGTCACTGACCATGACCATAGATTTTCAACATGGGTGGTCAAGATTCACCAACCACAACACGAGTCACAAACGGTCAGAGGGGGAAACAATGGTCTAGGAATATCAGTTATAAACTAGAAAGTACAGCGACCTTCAATCATTATAAGCACGGTGTGGCTACCATGCACAATGACCGACCAAAGTAGGCACATGTTCTGCCTTTGACCAAAGAAATCCGTTGTGTGTCGTCGATGTTGACAACTCATAATACGAGTCACAAATGGTCAGACAGGGAGACAATGGTTTGGGAACACCAGGTATCAACTAGCAAGCACAAGGACCTTCAATAAGCTGTGCCACAGAGTGGATACCATGCACGATGTCCAGCCAAAGTAGGCATATGTCATTGACCATGACCAAATAATGTCACTAAGTGTTGTAAACTTTGACAACTCATAACACGACTCACAAATGGTCAGGATGGAAGATAATGGTTTGTGAATACTAGTTATCGACTAGCAAGTACAAATACCTTCAATATGTAGTAGCACGGTGTGGCTTCAATGCACAGTGACCAACCAAATTATGCATATGCCACTAACCATGACCAACAAATTTCACTTCACGTGGTCAACGTTGAAAACGTACAACATGAGTCACAAATGGTCAGGGGGGAAAACAATGGGTTGGGAACACTAGTTATCAACTAGCAAGTAAAAAGACCTTCAACAAGTAGTGGCACGGTATGGCTAGCGTGCACAGGGACCAACCCAAGGATGCATACGTCACTGACTACGACCGAATAAGTCCACTATGTGTGGTCAACATTGACAACTCATAACACGAGTCACAAATGGTCAGAGGGAGAGACAATGGTTTGGGAAGCCTATTCATTGACTATAAAGGACAGATAACTTCAATACGTAGTGGCACGGTGTGGCTAATATGCACACCAAACAACCAAACTAGGCATATGTCACTGTTCATGACCAGAGAATTTCAATATGGGTGGTCAACGTTGACCAACCATAACACGAGTCACAAACGGTCAGGAGAGGAAACAATGCTATGGGAATATCGGTTCTCAACTACCAAGTACAACGACCTTCAGTCAGTAGTAGCACAGTGTGGCTACCATGCACAATGACCGGCCAAAGTAGGCATATGTAATGCCTTTGACCAAAGAAATCCGCTGTGTGTGGTCAACGTTGACAACTCATAATACGAGTCACAAATGGTTAGAAGGGGAAACAATGGTTTTGGAACACCAGGTATCAAATAGCAAGCACAAGGGACTTCAATACATCGTGGCACGTTGTGGAGACCATGCACGATGACCAGCCAAAGTAGGCATATGTCACTAACCATGACCAAATAATGACACTAAGTGTGGTAAACCTTGACAACCCATAACACGACTCACAAATGGTCAGGGTGGAAGATAATGGTTTTTGGATACTAGTTATCGACTAGCAAGTACAAATACTTTCAATATGTAGTGGCACAATGTGGCTTCAATGCACAGTGACCATCCAAAGTATGCAGATGTCACTGACCATGACAAAACAATTTCACTTCATGTGGTCAATGTTGTCCACTCACAACACGAGTCACAGATATTCAGAGGGGGTGGCAATGGTTTGGAACACTAGCTATCAACTAGAAAGCACATAGACCTTTGATACGTAGTGAAATGGCATGGTAACCATGTAGAGTGACAAACCAAAGTAGGCATATGTCACTAACCATGACCAAACGGATTTCACAGTGTGTGGTCAACGTTGAAAACTCATAACATGAGTCACAAATGGTCAGAGGGGGGAACCATGGGTTGGGAACACTAGTTCTTAACTAGCAAGTAGAATGATTTTCAACAAGTAGTGGCACGGTGTAGCTAGCATGCACAGAAACCAACCAAAGGATGCATGTGTCACTGACTATGACCGAAGAAGTCCACTATGTACGGTCAACACTGACAACTCATAACACGAGTCACAAATGGTCAGAGGGAGAGACAATGGTTTGGGAACCCTATATATCGACTGGAAACGACAAAGAACTTCAATACGTAGTGGCATGTTGTGGCTACTATGCACACCAAACAACCAAAACCAGGCATATGTGACTGACCATGACCAGAGATTTTCAATATGGGTGGTCAACATTCACCAACCACAACACGAGTCACAAACGGTCAGAGGGGGAAACAATGGTCTGGGAATATCAGTTCTCAACTAGCAAGTACAGCGACCTTCAATCATTATAAGCACGGTGTGGCTACCATGCACAATCACCGACCAAAGTAGGCACATGTACTGCCTTTGACCAAAGAAATCCGCTTTGTGTGGTCGATGTTGACAACTCATAATAGTAGTCACAAATGGTTAGACGGGGAGACAATGGTTTGGGAACACCAGGTATCAACTAGCAAGCACAAGGACCTTCAATAAGCTGTGCCACAGAGTGGATACCATGCACGATGTCCAACCAAAGTAGGCATATGTCACTGACCATGACCAAATAATGTCACTAAGTGTTGTAAACTTTGACAACTCATAACACGAGTCACAAATGGTCAGGGTGGAAGATAATGGTTTTTGAATACTAGTTATCAACTAGCAAGTACAAATACATTCAATATGTAGTGGCACGGTGTGGCTTCAATGCACAGTGACCAACCAAATTATGCATGTCACTAACCATGACCAACAAATTTCACTTCATGTGGTCAACGTTGAAAACGTATAACACGAGTCACAAATGGTCAGAGGGGAAAACAATATGTTGGGAACACTAGTTATCAACTAGAAAGTAAAAATACCTTCAACAAGCAGTGGCACGGTATGGCTAGCGTGCACAGTGACCAACCCAATGATGCATACGTCCCTACCTAGTCCGAATAAGTCCACTATGTGTGGTCAACATTGACAACTCATAACACGAGTCACAAATGGTCAGAGGGAGAGACAATGGTTTGGGAAGCCTATGTATTGACTAGAAAGGACAGATAACTTCAATACGTAGTGGCACGATGTGGCTAATATGCACACCAAACAACCAAACTAGGCATATGTCACTGATCATGAGTAGAGAATTTCAATATGGGTGGTCAACGTTGACCAACCATAACACGAGTCACAAACTGTCAGGAGAGGAAACAATGCTATGGGAATATCGTTTCTCAACTACCAAGTACAACGACCTTTAGTCAGTAGTAGCACGGTGTGGCTACCATGCACAATGACCGGCCAAAGTAGGCATATGTACTGCATTTGACCAAAGAAATCCGCTGTGTGTGGTCAACGTTGACAACTCATAATACGAGTCACAAATGGTCAGAGGGGGAAACAATGGTTTGGGAACACCAGGTATCAAATAGCAAGCACAAGGGACTTCAATACATTGTGGCACGGTGTGGAGACCATGCACGATGACCAGCCAAAGTAGGCATATGTCACTAACCATGACCAAATAATGTCGCTAAGTGTGGTAAACTTTGACAACCCATAACACGATTCACAAATGGTCAGGGTGGAAGATAATGGTTTTTGGATACTAGTTATCGACTAGCAAGTACAAAGACCTTGAATATGTAGTGGCACAATGTGGCTTCAATGCACAGTGACCATCCAAAGTATGCATATGTCACTGACCATGACAAAACAATTTCACTTCATGTGGTCAATGTTGACAACTCACAACACGGGTCACAGATATTCAGAGGGGGTAGCAATGGTTTGGGAACACTAGCTATCAACTAGAAAGCACATGGACCTTTGATATGTAGTGAAATGGCGTGGTAACCATGTAGAGTGACAAACCAAAGTAGGCATATGTCACTAACCATGACCAAACGGATTTCACAGTGTGTGGTCAACGTTGAAAACTCATAACATGAGTCACAAATGGTCAGAGGGGGGGACCATGGGTTGGGAACACTAGTTATTAACTAGCAAGTAGAAAGACTTTCAACAAGTAGTGGCACGGTGTGGCTAGCATGCACAGTGACCAACCAAAGGATGCATGTGTCACTGACTATGACCGAAGAAGCCCACTATGTACGGTCAACATTGACAACTCATAACACGAGTCACAAATGGTCAGAGGGAGAGACAATGGTTTGGGAACCCTATACATCGACTGGAAACGACAAAGAACTTCAATACGTAATGGCACGTTGTGGCTACTATGCACACCAAACAACCAAAACCAGGCATATGTCACTGACCATGACCAGAGATTTTCAATATGGGTGGTCAACATTCACTTACCACAACACGAGTCACAAACGGTCAGAGGGGGAAACAATGGTCTGGGAATATCAGTTCTTAGCTAGCAAGTACAGTGACCTTCAATCATTATAAGCACGGTGTGGCTACAATGCACAATGACCGACCAAAGTAGGCACATGTACTGCCTTTGATCAAAGAAATCCGCTGTGTGTGGTCGATGTTGACAACTCATAATAGGAGTCACAAATGGTCAGACGGGGAGACAATGGTTTGGGAACACTAGGTATCAACTAGCAAGCACAAGGACCTTCAATAAGCTGTGCCACGGAGTGGATACCATGCACGATGTCCAACCAAAGTAGGCATATGTCACTGACCATGACCAAATAATGTCACTAAGTGTTGTAAACTTTGACAACTCATAAAACGAGTCACAAATGGTCAGGGTGCAAGATAATGGTTTGTGAATACTGGTTATCGAATAGCAAGTACAAATACCTTCAATATGTAGTGGCACTGTGTGGCTACAATGCACAGTGACCAACCAAAGTATGCACATGTCACTGACCATGACCAACAAATTTCACTTCATGTGGTCAACGTTGACAACTCACAACACGCGTTACTGATAGTCAGAGGGGGTAACAATGGTTTGGAAACACTAGCTATCAACTAGAAAGCAAAAAGACTTTCAATACATAGTGACACGGCGTGGTAACCACTGACAGTGACAAACCAAACTAGGCATATGTCACTAACCATGACCAAAAAATTTCAATATGGGTGGTCAACGTTCACAACCCATAACATAAGTCACAAATGGTCAGAGGGGGAAACAATGGTTTCAAAACGCTATGTATCTTCTAGCAAGTACAAATATCTTTCGTGTGTATTGGCACGGTGTGGCTACCGTGCACAATGACCTATCCAAGTAGGCACACATCACTGCTCATGACCAAAGATGTTTAGTGTGTGTGGTCAACGTTCATAACTCATAATACAATTAAAAAATGGGCAGAGGGAGAAACAATGGTTTGGGAATACGTGGTATCGACTAGCAAGTACAAAGACATTCAATAAGTGGTGGCACGGTGTGGCTTCCACGCACAATGACCAACCAAAGTATTCTTGTGTCACTAAATATCATAAAAATAGTTTCACTGTGTGTTGTCAACTTTCCTTCTTACGGCTGGTCACTCGGGGCAATGGTTGAGAGGTTATTCAAGCTCGAAGTTGCAAAATTTGAAATTCTGTCTGCGTCAATTCTTTATGAATAAACTAACTTTGTTATCATTCATAATTTTGAAAACTACCCTCTAATCTTACACCCCCTTATTTAATGCCCTCTGCACATAGGAACCCTTATAATGTCATTTGGACGTCATATGAACACCGTGTGAGTTGGCTTAGTGCTTATAGAGTTAGATTCTGGAGCAGTAGGTCCTAGGTTTGAATCCTCATACACGCAATATAGAAAAGGCTCGCGACCTGGGGGGGGGCCGTGTTGTGATACCTCAACTCTACCTTCAAACCTAAGCCGCGGGGGGGTAGGGGGGGTATCATAATGCGGTCGCAAATCTGTCCTCCAGGTCGTCCACGGAACATCCCTCTAGGGGGGTGGGAGGGAGTATTCCAGTGAAGGCACCTACGCGTAACAAATCAACAAAAACTGATCTGGTGTCAAAGGGATAAACCTTTTGCTATTTATTGACTAGCAATTGTGGTAAAGTTTGACAACTCATAACACGAGTCACAAATGGTCACGGTGGAAGATAATGGTGTGTGAATACTAGTTATCAACTAGCAAGTACAAACACCTTCAATATGTAGTGGCACAATGTGGCTACAATGCACAGTGACCAACCAAAGTATGCATATGTCACTAACCATGACCAACAAATTTCACTTTATGTGGTCAACGTTGAAAACGCATAACACGAGTCACAAATGGTCAGAGGGGGAAACAATGGATTGTGAGCACTAGTTATCAACCAGCAAGTACAAAGACCTTCAACAAGCAGTGGCACGGTATGGCTAGCGTGCACAGTGACCAACCAAAGGATGCATATGTCACTGACTACCACCGAATAAGTCCACTACGTGTGTTCAACATTGACAACTCATAACACGAGTCACAAATGATCAGAGGGAGAGACAATGGTTTGGGAAGCCTATGTATTGAATAGGGAGGACAAAGAACTTCAATACGTAGTGGCACGGTGTGGGTAATATGCACACCAAACAACCAAACTAGGAATATGTCACCGATTGTCACTAAGTGTTGTAAACTTTGACAACTCATAACACTATTCACAAATGGTCAGGGTGCAAGATAATGGTTTGTGAATACTAGTTATCGACTAGCAAGTACAAATACCTTCAATATGTAGTGGCAACGTGTGGCTACAATGCACAGTGACCAACCAAAGTATGCACATGTCACTGACCATGACCAACAAATTTCACTTCATGTGGTCAACATTGACAACTCACAACACGAGTTACTGATAGTCAGAGGGGGGTACCAATGGAATGGAAACACTAGCTATCAACTATAAAGCACAAAGACCTTCAATACATAGTGACACGGCGTGGTAACCACTGACAATGACAAACCAAACTAGGCATATGTTACTAACCATGACCAAAGAATGTCAATATGGGTGGTCAACGTTCACAACCCAAAACATGAGTCACAAATGGTCAGAGGGGGAAACAATGGTTTCAAAACGCTATGTATCTTCTAGAAAGTACAAACATCTTTCGTGTGTATTGGCACCGTGTGGCTACCGTGCACAATGACATGTCCAAGTAGGCATACATCACTGCTCATGACCAAAGAAGTTTAGCGTGTGTGGTCAACGTTCACAGCTCATAATACAAGTAACAAATGGGCAGAGGGAGAAACAATGGTTTGGGAATACGTGGTATCGACTAGCAAGTACAAAGACCTTCGATAAGTGGTGGCACGGTGTGGCTACCATGCACAATGACCAACCAAAGTATTATTGTGTCACTGAATATCATAAAAAGAGTTTCACTGTGTGTTGTCAACTTTCCTTCTTACGGCTGGTCAATCGGAGCAATGGTTGAGAGGTTATTCAAGCTCGAAGTTGCAAAATTTGAAATTCCGTCTGCGTCAACTTTTTATGAATAAACTAACTTTGTTATCATTCATAATTTTGAAAACTACCCTCTAATCTTACACCCCCTTATTTAATGCCCTTTACACATAGGAACCCTTATAATGTCATTTGGACATCATATGAACACCGTGTGAGTTGGCTTAGTGCTTATAGACTTAGATTCTGGAGCGGTAGGTCCTATGTTTGAATCCTCGTACGTGCAATATAGAATAGGCTCGCGACCTGGAGGGGGGGAGGGAGCCGTGTTGTGATACCTCAACTCTACCTTCGAGCCTAAGCCGTGGGGGGGTAGGGGGGTGTCATAATGCGGTCGGAAATCTGTCCTCCAGGTCATCCACGGAACGTCCCTCTAGGGGGGTGGGAGGGAGTATTCCAGTGAAGGCACCTACGTGTAACAAATCAACAAAAACCGACCTGGTGTCAAAGGGAGAAACCCTTTGCTACTTATTGAGTAGCAAGTGTGGTAAACTTTGACAACTCATAACACGAGTCACAAATGGTCAGGCTAGAAGACAATGGTTTGTGAATACTAGTTATCGACTGGCAAGTACAAACACCTTCAATATGTAGTGGCACAATGTGGCTACAATGCACAGTGACCAACCAAAGTATGCATATGTCCCTAACCATGACCAACAAATTTCACTTCATGTGGTCAACGTTGAAAACGCATAACACGATTCACAAATGGTCAAAGGGGGAAACAATGGATTGTGAACACTAGTTATCAACCAGCAAGTACAAAGACCTTCAACAAGCAGTGGCACGGTATGGCTAGCGTGCACAATGACCAACCAAAGGATGCATACGTCACTGACTACGACGGAATAATTCCACTATGTGTGGTCAACATGGACAACTCATAACATGAGTCACAAATGATCAGAGGGAGAGACAATGGCTTGGGAAGCCTATGTATTGACTAGAAAGGACAAAGAACTTCAATACGTAGTGGCACGGTATGGCTAATATGCACACCAAATAACCAAACTAGGCATATGTCACTGATCATGACCAGAGATTTTCAATATGGGTGGTCAACGTTGACTACCCATGACACGACTCACAAACAGTCAGGAGAGGAAACAATGCTATGGGAATATCGGTTCTCAACTACCAAGTACAACAACCTTCAGTCAGTAGTAGCACGGTGTGGCTACCATGCACAATGACCGACCAAACTAGGCATATGTATTGCCTTTGACCAAAGAAATCCGCTGTGTGTGGTCAACGTTGACAACTCATAATACGAGTCACAAATGGTCAGAGGGGGAAATAATGGTTTGGGAACACCAAGTATCAAATAGCAAGCAGAAGGGGCTTCAATACGCTGTGGCACGGTGTGGATACCATGCACGATGACCAACCAAAGTAGGCATATGTCACGGACCATGACCAAATAATGTCACTAAGTGTGGTAAACTTTGACAACTCATAACACGAGTCACACATGGTCAGGGTGGAAGATAATGGTTTGTGAATCCTAGTTATGGACTAGCAAGTACAAATATATTCAATATGTAGTGGCACAATGTGGCTTCAATGCACAGTGACCAACCAAAGTATGCATATGTCACTAACCATGACCAACAAATTTCACTTCATGTGGTCAACGTTGAAAACGCATAACACGAGTCACAAATGGTCAGAGGGGAAAACAATGCGTTGGGAGCACTAGTTATCAACTAGCAATTACAAAGACCTTCAACAAGCAGTGGCACGGTATGGCTAGCATGCACAGTGACCAACCAAAGGATGCATACGTCAGTGACTATGACCGAATAATTCCACTATGTGTGGTCAACATTGACAACTCATAACACGAGTCACAAATGGTCAGAGGGAGAGACAATGGTTTTGGAAGCCTATTTATTGACTAGAAAGGACAAAGAACTTCAATACGTAGTTGCACGGTGTGGCTAATATGCACACCAAACAACCAAACTAGGCATATGTCACTGATCATGACCGGAGAATTTCAATATGGGTGGTCAACATTGACCAACCATAACACGAGTCACAAACGGTCAGCAGAGAAAACAATGCTATGGGAATATCGGTTCTCAACTACCAAGTACAACGATCATCAGTCAGTAGTAGCACGGTGTGACTACCATGCACAATGACCGACCAAAGTAGGCATATGTTCTACCTTTGACCAAAGAAATCCGCTGTGTGTGGTCAACGTTGACAACTCATAATACCAGTCACAAATGGTCAGAGGGGCAAACAATGGTTTGGGAACACCAGGTATCAAATAGCAAGCACAAGGGGCTTCAATACGATGTGGCACGGTGTGGAGACCATGCACGATGACCAACCAAATTAGGCATATGTCACTGACCATGACCAAATAATGTCACTAAGTGTGGTAAACTTTGACAACTCATAACACTAGTCACAAATGGTCAGGGTGGAAGACAATGGTTTGTGAATACTATTTATCGACTAGCAAGTACAAATACCTTCAATATGTAGTGGCACAATGTGGCTACAATGCACAGTGACCATCCCAAGTATGCATATATCACTAACCATGACCAACAAATTTCACTTCACGTGGTCAACGTTGAAAACGCATAACACAATTCACAAATGGTCACAGGGGGAAACAATGGATTTTGAACACTAGTTACCAACCAGCAAGTACAAAGACCTTCGACAAGCAGTTGCACGGTATGGCTAGCATGCACAGTGACCAACCAAAGGATGCATACGTCACTGACTACGACCGAATAATTCCACTATGTGTGGTCAAAATTGACAACTCATAACACGAGTCACAAATGATCAGAGGGAGAGACAATGGTTTGGGAAGCCAATGCATTGACTAGAAAGGACAAAGAACTTCAATACGTAGTGGCACGGTGTGGCTAATATGCACACCAAACAACCAAACTAGGCATATATCACTGATCATGACCAGAGAATTTTAATATGGGTGGTCACCATTGACCAACCATAACACGAGTCACAAACGGCCACCAGAGAAAACAATGCTATGGGGAATCGGTTCTCAACTACCAAGTACAACGACCGTCAGTGAGTAGTAGCACGGTGTGGCTACCATGCACAATGACCTACCAAAATAGGCATATGTACTACCTTTGACCAAAGAAATCCGCTATGTGTGGTCAACGTTGACAACTCATAATACCAGTCACAAATGGTCAGAGGGGGAAACAATGGTTTGGGAACACCAGGTATCAAACAACAAGCACAAGGGGCTTCAATACGATGTGGCACGGTGTGGAGACCATGCACGATGACCAACCAAATTAGGCATATGTCACTGACCATGACCAAATAATGTCACTAAGTGTGGTAAACTTTGACAACTCATAACACGAGTCACAAATGGTCAGGGTGGAAGATAATGGGTTGTGAATACTAGTTATCGACTAGCAAGTACAAATACCTTCAATGTGTAGTGGCATAGTGTGGCTTCAATGCACAGTGACCAACCAAATTATGCATATGTCACTAACCATGACCAACAAATTTCACTTCATGTGGTCAACGTTGAAAACGCATAACACGAGTCACAAATGGTCAGAGGGGAAAACAATGCGTTGGGAGCACTAGTTATCAACTAGCAAGTACAAAGACCTTCAACAAGTAGAGAAACGGTATGGCTAGCGTGCACAGTGACCAACCAAAGGATGCATACGTCACTGACTACGACCGAATAAGTCCACTATGTGTGATCAACATTGACAACTCATAACACGAGTCACAAATGGTCAGAGGGAGAGACAATGGTTTGGGAAGCCCATGTATTGACTAGAAAGGACAAAGAACTTCAATACGTAGAGGAACGGTGTGGCTAATATGCACACCAAACAAGCAAACTAGGCATATGTCACTGATCACGACCAGATAATTTCAATATGGGTGGTCAACATTGACCAACCATAACACGAGTCACAAACGGTCAGGAGAGGAAACAATGCTATGGGAATATTGGTTCTTAACTACCAAGTACAATGACCGACATTCAGTAGTAGCACGGTGTGGCTACCATGCACAATGACCGACCAAAGTATGCATATATACTGCCTTTGAGCAAAGAAATCCGCTGTGTGTGGTCAACGTTGACAACTCATAATACGAGTCACAAATGGTCAGCGGGGGAAGCAATGGTTTGGGAACACCAGGTAGCAAATAGCAAGCACAAGGGGCTTCAACACGTTGTGGCACGGTGTGGATACCATGCACGATGACCAATCAAAGTAGGCATATGTCACAAACCATGACCAAATAATGCCACTAAGTGTGGTAAACGTTGACAACTCATAACACGAGTCACAAATGGTCAGGATGGAAGATCATGGTTTGTGAATACTATTTATCGACTAGCAAGTACAAAAACCTTCAATATGTAGTGGCACAATGTGGCTACAATGCACAGTGACCAACCAAAGTATGCATATGTCACTTACCATGACCAACAAATTTCACTTCATGTGGTCAACGTTGAAAACGCATAAAAAGATTCACAAATGGTCGGAGGGGGAAACAATGGATTGTGAACACTAGTTATCAACCAGCAAGGACAAAGACCTTCAACAAGCAGTGGCACGGTATGGCTAGCGTGCACAGTGACCAACCAAAGGATGCATACGTCACTAACTACGACCGAATAATTCCACTATGTGTGGCCAACATTTGACAACTCATAACACGAGTCACAAATCATCAGAGGGAGGGACAATGGCTTGGGAAGCCTATGTATTGACTAGAAAGGACAAATAACTTCAATACGTAGTGGCACGGTGTGGCTAATATGTACACCAAACAGCCAAACTAGGCATATGTCACTGATCATGACCAGAGAATTTCAATATGGGTGGTCAACATTGACCAACCATAACACGAGTCACAAACGGTCAGGAGAGGAAACAATGCTATGGGAATATTGGTTCTCAACTACCAAGTACAGTGACCGTCAATCAGTAGTAGCACAATGTGGCTACCATGCACAATGACCGACCAAAGTAGGCATATATACTGCCTTTGAGGAAAGAAATCCGCTGTGTGTGGTTAACGTTGACAACTCATAATATGAGTCACAAATGGTCAGAGGGGGAAGCAATGGTTTGGGAACACCAGGTATTGAATAGCAAGCACAAGGGGCTTCAATACGTTGTGGCACGGTGTGGAGACCATGCACGATGACAAACCAAAGTAGGCATATGTCACAAACCATGACCAAATAATGCCACTAAGTGTGGTAAACTTTGACAACTCATAACACGAGTCACAAATGGTCAGGGTGGAAGATAATGGTGTGTGAATAGTAGTTATCGGCTAGCAAGTACAAACACCTTCAATATGTAGTGGCACAATGTGGCTACAATGCACAGTGACCAACCAAAGTATGCATATTTCACTAACCATGACCAACAAATTTCACTTCATGTGGTCAACGTTGAAAACCCATAACACGATTCACAAATGGTCAGAGGGGGAAACAATGGATTGTGAACACTAGTTATCAACCAGCAAGTACAAAGACCTTCAACAAGCAGTGGCACGGTGTGGCTAGCATGCACAGTGACCAACCAAAGGATGCATGTCTCACTGACTATGACCGAAGAAGTCCACTATGTACGGTCAACATTGACAACTCATAACACGAGTCACAAATGGTCAGAGGGAGAGACAATGGTTTGGGAACCCTATATATCGACTGGAAACAACAAAGAACTTCAATACGTAGTGGCACATTGTGGCTACTATGCACACCAAACAACCAAAACCAGGCATATGTCACTGACCATAAGATTTTCAATATGGTTGGTCAGCATTCACCAACCACAACACGAGTCACAAACAGTCAGAGGGGGAAACAATGGTCTGGGAATATCAGTTCGCAACTAGCAAGTACAGTGACCTTCAATCATTATAAGCATGGTGTGGCTACCATGCACAATGACCGACCAAAGTAGGCACATGTACTACCTTTGACCAAAGAAATCCGTTGTGTGTGGTCGATGTTGACAACTCATAATAGGATTCACAAATGGTCAGAGGGGGATACAATGGTTTGGGAACACCAGGTATCAACTAGCAAGCACAAGGACCTTCAATAAGCTGTGCCACGGAGTGGATACCATGCACGATGTCCAACCAAAGTAGGCATATGTCACTGACCATGACCAAATAATGTCACTAAGTGTTGTAAACTTTGACAACTCATAACACGAGTCACAAATGGTCAGGGTGCAATATAATGGTTTGTGACTACTAGTTATCGACTAGCAAGTACAAATACCTTCAATATGTAGTGGCACCGTGTGGCTACAATGCACAGTGACCAACCAAAGTATGCACATGTCACTGACCATGACCAACAAATTTCACTTCATGTGGTCAACGTTGACAACTCACAGCACGAGTTACTGATAGTCAGAGGGGGGTAACAATGGTTTGGAAATCCTAGATATCAACTAGAAAGCTCAAAGACCTTCAATACATAGTGACGCGGCGTGGTAACCACTGATAGTGACAAACCAAACTAGGCATATGTCACTAGCCATGACAAAAGATTTTCAATATGGGTGGTCAACGTTCACAACCCATAACACGAGTCACAAATGGTCAGAGGGGGGAAAGAATGGTTTCAAAATGCTGTGTATCTTCTAGCAAGTACAAATATCTTTCGTGTGTATTGGCACGGTGTGGCTACCGTGCACAATGACCTATCCAAGTAGGCATACATCACTGCTCATAACCAAAGAATTTTAGTGTGTGTGGTCAACGTTCACAACTCATAATACAAGTAAAAATTGGGCAGAGGGAGAAACAATGGTTTGGGAATACGTGGTATTGACTAGCTAGTACAAAGACCTTCAATAAGTGGTGGCACGGTTTGGCTACCATGCACAATGACCAACCAAAGTATTCTCGTATCACTGAATATCATAAAAAGAGTTTCACTGTGTGTTGTCAACTTTCCTTCTTACGGCTGGTCAATCGGAGCAATGGTTAAGAGGTTATTCAAGCTCGAAGTTGCAAATTTTGAAAGTCTGTCTGCGTCAATTCTTTATGAATAAACTAACTTTGTTATCATTCATAATTTTGAAAACTACCCTCTAATTTTACACCCCCTTATTTGATGCCCTCTACACATAGGAACCCTTATAATGTCATTTGGACGTAATATGAACACCGTGTGAGTTGGCTTAGTGCTTATAGAGTTAGATTCTGGAGCAGTAGGTCTTAGGTTTGAATCCTCTTACGCGCAATATAGAATACGCTCGCGACCCGGGGGGGGGGGGGGCCATGTTGTGATACCTCAACTCTACCTTCGAGCCTAAGCCGTGGGGGGGTAGGGGGGTGTCATAATGCGGTCGCAAATCTGTCCTCCAGGTCGTCCACGGAACATCCCTCTAGGGGGGTGGGAGGGAGTATTCCAGTGAAGGCACCAACGCGTAACAAATCAACAAAAACCGACCTGGTGTCAAAGGGAGAAACCTTTTGCTATTTATTGACTAGCAATTGTGGTAAATTTTGACAACTCATAACACGAGTCACAAATGGTCAGGGTGGAAGATAATGGTTTTTGAATACTAGTTTTCGACTAGCAAGTACGAATACCTTCAGTATGTAGTGGCACAATGTGGCTTCAATGCACAGTGACCAACCAAAGTATGCATGTCACTAACCATGACCAACAAATTTCACTTCATGTGGTCAACGTTGAAAACGCATAACACGAGTCACAAATGGTCAGAGGGGGAAACAATGGGTTGGGAACACTAGTTATCAACTAGCAAGTACAAAGATATTCAACAAGCAGTGGCACGGTATGGCTAGCGTGCACAGTGACCAACCAAAGGATCCATACGTCACTGACTATGACTGACTAAGTCCACTATGTGTGGTCAACATTGACAACTCATAACACGAGTCACAAATGATCAGAGGGAGAGACAATGGTTTGGGAAGCATATGTATTGACTAGAAAGGACAAAGAACTTCAATACGTAGTGGCACGGTGTGGCTAATATGCACACCAAATAACCAAACTAAGCATATGTCACTGATCATGACCAGAAAATTTCACTATGGGTGGTCAACGTTGACCAACCATAACACGACTCACAAACGGTCAGGAGAGGAAACAATGCTATGGGAATATCGGTTCTCAACTACCAAGTACAACGAACTTCAGTCTGTAGTAGCACGGTGTGGCTACCATGCACAATGACCGACCAAACTAGGCATATGTACTGCCTTTGACCAAAGAAATCCGCTGTGTGTGGTCAACGTTGACAACTCATAATACGAGTCACAAATGGTCAGAGGGGGAAACAATGGTTTGGGAACACCAAGTGTCAAGTAGCAAGCACAAGGGGCTTCAATACGCCGTGGAACGGTGTGGAGACCATGCACGATGACCAAACAAAGTAGGCATACGTCACTGACCATGACCAAATATTGTCACTAAGTGTGGTAAACTTTGATAAATCATAACACGAGTCACAAATGGTCAGGGTGGAAGATAACGGTTTGTCAATACTAGTTATCGACTAGCAAGTACAAATACCTTCAATATGTAGTGGCACAACGTGGCTTCAATGCACAGTGACCAACCAAAGTATGCATATGTCACTAACCATGAACAACAAATTTCACTTCATGTGGTCAACGTTGAGAACGCATAACACGAGTCACAAATGGTCAAAGGGGAAAAAAATATGTTGGGAGCACTAGCAATCAACTAGGAAGTACAAAGACCTTCAACAAGCAGTGGCACGGTATGGCTAGCGTGCACAGTGACCAACCAAACGATGCATACGTCACTGACTACGAACGAATAAATCCACTATGTGTGGTCAACATTGACAACTCATAACTCGAGTCACAAATGGTCAGAGGGAGAGACAATGGTTTGGGAAGCCTATGTATTGACTAGAAAGGACAAAGAACTTCAATACGTAGTAGCACGGTGTGGCTAATATGCACACCAAACAAGGAAACTAGGCATATGTCACTGATCATGACCAGAGAATTTCAATATGGGTGGTAAACATTGACCAACCATAACACGAGTCACAAATGGTCAGGAGAGGAAACACTGCTATGGGAATATTGGTTCTCAACTTCCAAGTACAACGACTGTCAATCAGTAGTAGCACGGTGTGGCTACCATGCACAATGACCGACCAAAGTATGCATGTATACTGCCTTTGAGCAAAGAAATCCGCTGTGTGTGGTCAACGTTGACAACTCATAATACCAGTCACAAATGGTCAGAGGGGCAAACAATGGCTTGGGAACACCAGGTATCAAATAGCAAGCACAAGGGGCTTCAATACGATGTGGCACGGTGTGGAGACCATGTACGATGACCAACCAAAGTAGGCATATGTCACTGACCATGACCAAATAATGTCACCAAGTGTGGTAAACTTTGACAACTCATAACACGAGTCACAAATGGTCAGGGTGGAAGATAATGGTTTGTGAATACCAGTTATCGACTAGCAAGTACAAATACATTCAATATGTAGTGGCACAGAGTGGCTTCAATGCACAGTGACCAACCAAATTATGCATATGTCACTAACCATGACCAACAAATTTCACTTCATGTGGTCAACATTGAAAACGCATAACACGATTCACAAATGGTCAGAGGGGAAAACAATGGGTTGGGAACAGTAGTTATAAACTAGCAAGTACACAGACCTTCAACAAGCACTGGCACGGTATGGCTAGCATGCAGAGTGACCAACCAAAGGATGCATACTTCACTGACTACGACCGAATAAGTCCACTATGTGTGGTCAACATTGACAACTCATAACACGAGTCACAAATGATCAGAGGGAGAGACAATGGATTGGGAAGCCTATGTATTGACTAGAAAGGACAAAGAACTTCAATACGTAGTAGCACGATGTGGCTAATATGCACACCAAACAACCAAACTAGGCATATGTCACTGATCATGACCAGAGAATTTCAATAAGGGTGGTCAACGTTGACCAACCATAACACGAGTCACAAACGGTCAGGAGAGGAAACAATGCTATGAGAATATCGGTTCCCAACTACCAAGTACAACGACCTTCAGTCAGTAGTAGCACGAAATGGCTACCATGCACAATGACCGACCAAAGTAGGCATATGTACTGCCTTTGACAAAGGAAATCCGTTGTGTGTGGTCAACGTTGACAACTCATAATACGAGTCACAAATGGTCATAGGGGGAAAGAATGGTTTGGGAACACCAAGTATCAAATAGCAAGCACAAGGGGCATCAATACGCTGTGGCACGGTGTGGAGACCATGCACGATGACCAACCAAAGTAGGCATATGTCACTGACCATGACCAAATAATGTCACCAAGTGTGGTAAACTTTGACAACTCATAACACGAGTCACAAATGGTCAGGGTGGAAGATAATGGTTTGTGAATACTAGTTATCGACTAGCAAGTACAAACACCTTCAATATGTAGTGGCACAATGTGGCTTCAATGCACAGTGACCAACCAAAGTATGCAGATGTCACTAACCATGACCAACAAATTTCACTTCATGTGGTCAACGTTGAAAACGCATAACACGAGTCACAAATGGTCAGAGGGGAAAACAATGNGAATACTAGTTATCGACTAGCAAGTACAAATACCTTCAATATGTAGTGGCACAATGTGGCTTCAATGCACAGTGACCAACCAAATTAGGCAGATGTCACTAACCATGACCAACAAATTTCACTTCATGTGGTCAACGTTGAAAACGCATAACATGAGTCACAAATGGTCAGAGGGGGAAACAATGAGTTGGGAACACTAGTTATCAACTAGCAAGTACAAAGACCTTCAACAAGCAGTGGCACGGTATGGCTAGCGTGCACAGTGACCAACCAAAGGATGCAGACATCACTGACTACGACCGAATAAGTCCACTATGTGTGGTCAACATTGACAACTCATAACACGAGTCACAAATGGTCTGAGGGAGAGACAATGGTTTGGGAAGCCTATGTATTGACTATAAAAAACAAATATCTTCAAAACGTAGTGGCACGGTGTGGCTAATATGCACACCAAACAAGCAAACTAGGCATATGTGACCGATCATGACCAGAGACTTTCAATATGGGTGGTCAATATTGGCCAACCATAACACGAGTCACAAACAGCGAGGACAGGAAACAATGCTATGGGAATATTGGTTCTCAACTACCAAGTACAACGAGCGTCAATCAGTAGTAGCACGATGTGGCTACCATGCACGATGACCGACCAAAGTAGGCATATATACTGCCTTTGAGCAAAGAAATCCGTTGTGTGTGGTCAACGTTGACAACTCATAATACGAGTCGCAAATGGTCAGAGGGGGAAGCAATGGTCTGGGAACACCAGGTATCAAATAGCAAGCACAAGGGGCTTCAATACGTTGTGGCACCGTGTGGAGACCATGCACGATGACCAACCAAAGTAGGCATATGCCACTGACCATGACCAAATAATGTCACTAAGTGTGGTCAACTTTGACAACTCATAACACGAGTCACAAATGGTCAGGGTGGAATATAATGGTTTGTGAATACTAGTTATGGACTAGCAAGTACAAATACTTTCAATATGTAGTGGCACAGCATGGCTTCAATGCACAGTGACCAACCAAATTATGCATATGTCACTAACCATGACCAACAAATTTCACTTAATGTGGTCAACGTTGAAAACACATAACACGATTCACAAATGGTCAGAGGGGAAAACAATGGGTTGAGAACACTAGTTATAAACTAGCAAGTACAAAGACCTTGAACAAGCTGTGGCACGGTATGGCTAGCGTGCACAGTGACCAGCCCATGGATGCATACGTCACTGACTACGGCCGAATAAGTCCACTATGTGTGGCCAACATTGACAACTCATAACACGAGTCACAAATGGTCAGAGGGAAAGACAATGATTTGGGAAGCCTATGTATTGACTAGAAAGGACAAACAACTTCAATACATAGTGGCACGGTGTGGCTAATATGCACACCAAACAACCAAACTAGGCATATGTCACCGATCATGACCAGAGAATTTCAATAAGGGTGGTCAACGTTGACCCACCATAACACGAGTCACAAACGGTCAGGAGAGGAAGCAATGCTATGGGAATATCGGTTATCAACTACCAATTACAACGAACTTCAGTCAGTAGTAGCACGGTGTGGCTACCATGCACAATGACCGACCAAACTAGGCATATGTACTGCCTTTAACCAAAGAAATCCGCTGTGTGTGGTCAACGTTGACAACTCATAATACGAGTCACAAATGGCCAGAGGGGGAAACAATGGGTTGGGAACACCAAGTATCAAATAGCAAGCACAGGGGGCATCAATACGTTGTGGCACGGTGTGGAGACCATGCACGATGACCAACCAAATTAGGCATATGTCACTGACCATGACCAAATAATGTCACCAAGTGTGGTAAACTTTGACAACTCATAACACGAGTCACAAATGGTCAGGGTGGAAGATAATGGTTTGTGAATACAAGTTATGGACTAGCAAGTACAAAATACCTTCAATATGTAGTGGCACAATGTGGCTNTCAGGAGAGGAAGCAATGCTATGGGAATATCGGTTATCAACTACCAATTACAACGAACTTCAGTCAGTAGTAGCACGGTGTGGCTACCATGCACAATGACCGACCAAACTAGGCATATGTACTGCCTTTAACCAAAGAAATCCGCTGTGTGTGGTCAACGTTGACAACTCATAATACGAGTCACAAATGGCCAGAGGGGGAAACAATGGGTTGGGAACACCAAGTATCAAATAGCAAGCACAGGGGGCATCAATACGTTGTGGCACGGTGTGGAGACCATGCACGATGACCAACCAAAGTAGGCACATGTCACTCACCATGACCAGATAATGTCACCAAGTGTGGTAAACTTTGACAACTCATAACATGAGTCACAAATTTTCATGGTGGAAGATAATGGTTTGTGAATACTAGTTGTTGACTAGCAAGTACAAATACCTTCAATATGTAGTGGCACAATGTGGCTTCAATGCACAGTGACCAACCAAAGTATGCAGATGTCACAAACCATGACCAACAAATTTCACTTCATGTGGTCAACATTGAAAACGCATAACACGAATCACAAATGGTCAGAGGGGAAAACAGTGTGTTGGGAATACTAGTTATCAACTAGCAAGTACAAAGACCTTCAACAAGCAGTGGGACTGTATGGCTAGCGTACACAGTGACCAACCAAAGGATGCATACGTCACTGACTATGACCGAATAAGTCCACTATGTGTGGTCAACATTGACAACTCATAACACGAGTCACAACTGGTCAGAGGGAGAGACAATAGTTTGGGAAGCCTATGTATTTACTAGAAAGGACAAATAACTTCAATACGTATTGGCACGGTGTGGCTAATATACACACCAAACAACCAAACTAGGCAGATGTCACTGATCATGACCAGAGAATTTCAATATGGGTGGTCAACATTGACCAACCATAACACGAGTCACAAACGGTCAGGAGAGGAAACAATGCTATGGGAATATTGGTTCTCAACTACCAAGTACAATGACCGTCAATCAGTAGTAGCACGGTGTGCCTACCATGCACAATGACCGACCAAAGTAGGCATATATACTGCTTTTGAGCAAAGAAATCCGTTGTGTGTGGTCAACATTGACAACTCATAACACGAGTCACAAATGGTCAGGGTGGAAGATAATGGTTTGTGAATACTAGTTATCGACTAGCAAGTACAAACACCTTCAATATGTAGTGGCACAATGTGTCTACAATGCACAGTGAGCAACCAAAGTATGCATATGTCACTAACCACGACCAAAAAAATTCATTTAATGTAGTCACTATTGAAAACGCACAACACGATTCACAAATGGTCAAAGGGGGAAACAATGGATTGTGAACACTAGTTATCTACCAGCAAGTACAAAGACCTTCAACAAGCAGTGGCACGGTATGGTTACCGTGCATAGTGACCAATCAAATGATGCATATGTCACTGACTACGACCGAATAAGTCCACTATGTGTGGTCAACATTGACAACTCATAACACGAGTCACAAATGATCAGAGGGAGAGAAAATGGTTTGGGAAGCCTATGTATTGACTACAAAGGACAAATAACTTCAATACGTAGTGGCACGGTGTGGCTAATATGCACACCAAACAACCAAACTAGGCATATGTCACCAATCATGACCAGAGAATTTCAATAAGGGTGGTCAACGTTGACCAACCATAACACGAGTCACAAACGGTCAGGAGATGAAACAATGCTATGGGAATATCGGTTCTCAACTACCAAGTACAACGACCTTCAGTCAGTACTAGCACGGTATGGCTACCATGCACAATGACCGACCAAACTAGGCATATGTACTGCCTTTGACCAAAGAAATCCGCTGTGTGTGGTCAACGTTGACAACTCATAATACGAGTCACAAATGGTCAGGGTGGAAGATAATGGTTTGTGAATACTAGTTATCGACTAGCAAGTACAAATACCTTCAATATGTAGTGGCACAATGTGGCTTCAATGCACAGTGACCAACCAAAGTATGCAGATGTCACTAACCATGACCAACAAATTTCACTTCACGTGGTCAACGTTGAAAACGCATAACACGAGTCACAAATGGTCAGAGGGGAAAAAAATGTGTTTGGAACACTAGTTATGAACTAGCAAGTACAAAGACCTTCATCAAGCAGTGGCATGGTATGGCTAGCGTGCACAGTGACCAATCAAAGGATGCATACGTCACTGACTACGACCAAATAATTCCACTATGTGTGGTTAACATTGACAACTCATAACACGAGTCACAAATGTTCTGAGGGAGAGACAATGTTTTGAGAAGCCTACGTATTGACTAGAAAGGACAAAGAACTTCAATACGTAGTGGCACGGTGTGGCTAATATGCACACCAAACAACCAAACTAGGCATATGTCACTGATCATGACCAGAGAATTTCAATAAGGGTGGTCAACGTTGACCAGCCATAACACGAGTCACAAACAGTCAGGAGTGGAAACAATGTTATGGGAATATTGGTTTTCAACTACCAAGTACAACGACCTTCAGTCAGTAGTAGCACGGTGTGGCTACCATGCACAATGACCGACCAAACTAGGCATATGTACTGCCTTTGACCAAAGAAATCCGCTGTGTGTGGTCAACGTTGACAACTCATAACACGAGTCACAAATGCTCAGAGGGGGAAACAATGGTTTGGGAACACCAAGTATCGAATAGCAAGCACAAGGGGCATCAATACCCTGTGGCACGGTGTAGAGACCATGCACGATGACCAACCAAAGTAGGCATATGTCACTGACCATGACCAAATAATGTCACCAAGTGTGGTAAACTTTGACAACTCATAACACGAGTCACAAATGGTCAGGATGGAAGATAATGGTTTGTGAATACTAGTTATCGACTAGCAAGTACAAACACCTTCAATATGTAGTGGCACAATGTGGCTTCAATGCACAGTGACCAACCAAAGTATGCAGATGTCACTAACCATGACCAACAAATTTCACTTCATGTGGTCAACGTTGAAAACGCATAACATGAGTCACAAATGGTCAGAGAGGGAAACAATGAGTTGGGAACACTAGTTATCAACTAGCAAGTACAAAGACCTTCAACAAGCAGATGCACGGTATGGCTAGCGTGCATAGTGACCAACCAAAGGATGCATACGTCACTGACTACGACCGAATACGTCCACTATGTGTGGTCAACATTGACAACTCATAACACGAGTCACAAATGGTCAGAGGGAGAGACAATGGTTTGGGAAGCCTATGTATTGACTATAAAGGACAAAGAACTTCAATACGTAGTGGCACGGTGTGGCTAATATGCACATGAAACAACCAAACTAGGAATTTGTGACTGATCATGACCAGAGACTTTCAATATGGGTGGTCAACATTGACCAACCATAACACGAGTCACAAACGGTCAGGAGAGGAAACAATGCTATGGGAATATTGGTTCTCAACTACCAAGTACAATGACCGTCAATCAGTAGTAGCACGGTGTGGCTACCATGCACAATGACCGACCAAAGGAGGCATATATACTGCCTTTGAGCAAAGAAATCCGTTGTGTGTGGTCAACGTTGACAACTCATAATACGAGTCGCAAATGGTCAAAGGGGGAAGCAATGGGTTGGGAACACCAGGTATCAAATAGCAAGCACAAGGGGCTTCAATACGTTGTGGCACGGTGTGGAGACCATGCACGATGACCAACCAAAGTAGGCATATGTCACTGACCATGACCAATTAATGTCACTAAGTGTGGTAAACTTTGACAACTCATAACACGAGTCACAAATGGTCAGGGTGGAAGATAATGGTTTGTGAATACTAGTTATCGACTAGCAAGTACAAATACCTTCAATATGTAGTGGCACGGTGTGGCTTCAATGCACAGTGACCAACCAAATTATGCATATGTCACTAACCATGACCAACAAATTTCACTTCATGTGCTCAACGGTGAAAACGTATAACACGAGTCACAAATGGTCAGAGGGGAAAACAATGGGTGGGGAACACTAGTTATCAACTAGCAAGTACAAAGACCTTCAACAAGCAGTGGCACGGTATGGCTAGCATGCACAGTGACCAACGCAAGGATGCATACATCACTGACTACGACCGAATGAGTCCACTATGTGTGGTCAACATTGACAACTCATAACACGAAACACAAATGGTCAGAGGGAGAGACAATGGTTTGGGAAGCCTGTGTATTAACTAGAAAGGACAAATAATTTCAATACGTAGTGCCACGGTGTGGCTAATATGCACACCAAATAACCAAACTAGGCATATGTCACTGATCATGACCAGAGAATTTCAATATGGGTGGTCAACGTTGACCAACCATAACACGAGTCACAAACGGTCAGGAGATGAAACAATGCTATGGGAATATCGGTTCTCAACTGCCAAGTACAACGACCTTCATTCAGTAGTAGCACGGTGTTGCTACCATGCACAATGACCGGCCAAAGTAGGCATATGTACTGCCTTAGACCAAAGAAATCCGCTGTGTGTGGTCAACGTTGACAACTCATAATACGAGTCACAAATCGTCAGAGGGGGAAACAATGGTTTGGGAACACCAGGTATCAGATAGAAAGCACAAGGGGCTTCAATACATTGTGGCACAGTGTGGAGACCATGCACGATGACCAGCCAAAGTAGGCATATGTCACTAACCATGACCAAATAATGTCACTAAGTGTGGTAAACTTTGACAACTCATAACACGACTCACAAATGGTCAGGGTGGAAGACAATTGTTTGTGGATAATAGTTATCGACTAGCAAGTACAAATACCTTTAATATCTAGTGGCACAATGTGGCTTGAATGCACAGTGACCATCCAAAGTATGCATATGTCACTGACCATGACAAAAAAAATTCACTTCATGTGGTCAATGTTGACAACTCACAACACGAGTCACATATATTCAGAGAGGGTAGCAATGGTTTGGGAACACTAGCTATCAACTAGAAAGCACATAGACCTTCTATACGTAGTGAAACGACATGGTAACCATGTACGGTGACAAACCAAAGTATGCATATGTCACTAACCATGACCAAACGGATTTCACAGTGTGTGATCAACGTTGAAAACTCATAACATGAGTCACAAATGGTCAGAGGGGGGAACCATGGGTTGGGAACTCGAGTTATTAACTAGTAAGTAGAAATATTTTCAACAAGTAGTGGCTAGGTGTGGCTAGCATGCACAGTGACCAACCAAAGGATGCATGTGTCACTGACTATGACCGAAGAAGTCCACTATGTACGGTCAACATTGACAACTCATAACACCAGTCACAAACGGTCAGAGGGAGAGACAATGGTTTGGGAACCCTATATATCGACTGGAAACGACAAAGAACTTCAATACGTAGTGGCACGCTGTGGCTACTATGCACACCAAACAACCAAAACCAGGCATATGTCACTGACCATGACCAGAGATTTTCAATATGGGTGGTCAACATTCACCAACCACAACACGAGTCACAAACGGTCAGAGGGGGAAACAATGGTATGGGAATATCAGTTCTCAACTAGCAAGTACAGCAACCTTCAATCATCATAAGCACGGTGTGGCTACCATGCACAATGACCGACCAAAGTAGGCACATTTACTGCCTTTGACCAAAGAAATCCGCTGTGTGTGGTCAATGTTGACAACTCATAATAGGAGTCACAAATGGTCAGAGGGGGAGACAATGGTTTGGGAACACCAGGTATCAACTAGCAAGCACAAGGACCTTCAATAAGCTGTTCCACGGAGTGGATACCATGCACAATGTCAAACCAAAGTAGGCATATGTCACTGACCATGACCAAATAATGTCACTAAGTGTTGTAAACTTTGACAACTCATAACACGAGTCACAAATGGTCAGGGTGCAAGATAATGGTTTGTGAATACTAGTTTTCGAGTAGCAAGTATAAATACCTTCAATATGTAGTGGCACCGTGTGGCTACAATGTCGTGACCAACCAAAGTATGCACATGTCACTGACCATGACCAACAAATTTCACTTCATGTGGTAAACGTTGACAACTCACAACACGAGTTACTGATAGTCAGAGGGGGTAAACAATGGTTTGGAAACACTAGCTATCAACTAGAAAGTACAAAGACCTTCAATACATAGTGACACGGCATGGTAACCACTGACAGTGACAAACCAAACTAGGCATATGTCACTAACCATGACCAAAGAATTTCAATATGGGTGGTCAACGTTCACAACCCATAACATGAGTCACAAATTTTGAGAGGGGGAAACAATGGTTTCGGAACGCTATGTATCTTCTAGCAAGTACAAATATCTTTCGTGTGTACTGGCACGGTGTGGCTACCGTGCACAATGACCTATCCAAGTAGGCATACATCACTGCTCATGACCAAAGAAGTTTAGTGTGTGTGGTCAACATTCACAACTCATAATACAAGTAAGAAATGGGCAGAGGGAGAAACAATGGTTTGGGAATACGTGGTATCGACTAGCAAGTACAAAGACCTTTGATAAGTGGTGGCACGGTGTGGCTACCATGCACAATGACCAACCAACGTATTCTTGTGTCACTGAATATCATAAAAAGAGTTTCACTGTGTGTTGTCAACTTTCATTCTTACGGCTGGTCAATCGGAGCAATGGTTGAGAGGTTATTCAAGCTCGAAGTTGCAAAATTTGAAAATCCGTCTGCGTCAGTTCTTTATGAATAAACTAACTTTGTTATCATTCATAATTTTGAAAACTACCCTATAATCTTTCACCCCCTTATTTAATGCCCTTTATACATAGGAACCCTTGTAATGTCATTTGGACGTCATATGAACACCGTGTGAGTAGGCTTTGTGCTTATAGAGTTAGATTCTGGAGCGGTAGGTCCTAGGTTTGAATCCTCATACGCGCAATATAGAATAGGCTCACGACCTGAGGGGGGGGGGGCGGCCGTGTTCTGATACCTCAACTCTACCTTCGAGCCTAAGCCGTGGGGGGTAGGGGGGTGTCATAATGCGGTCGCAAATCTGTCCTCCAGGTCGTCCACGGAACATCCCTCTAGGGTGGTGGGAGGGAGTATTCCAGTGAAGGCACCTACGTGTAACAAATCAACAAAAACCGACCTGGTGTCAAAGGGAGAAACCTTTTGCTATTTATTGACTAGCAAGTGTGGTAAACTCTGACAACTCATAACACGAGTCAAAAATGATCAGGGTGGAAGATAATGGTTTGTGAATACTAGCTATCGACTAGCAAGTACAAATACCTTCAATATGTAGTGGCACAATTTTGCTTCAATGCACAGTGACCAACCAAAGTATGCAGATGTCACTAACCATGACCAACAAATTTCACTTCGTGTGGTCAACGTTGAAAACGCATAACACGAGTCACAAATGGTCAGAGGGGAAAACAATGTGTTGGGAACACTAGTTATCAACTAGCAAGTACAAAGACCTTCAACAAGCAGTGGCACGGTATGGCTAGCGTGCACAGTGACCAACCAAAGGATGCATACGTCACTGACTACGACCGAAGAAGTCCACTATGTGTTGTCAACATTGACAACTCATAACACGAGTCACAAATGATCAGAGGGAGAGACAATGGTTTGGGAAGCCTATGTATTGACTAGAAAGGACAAAGAACTTCAATACGTAGTTGCACGGTGTGGCTAATATGCACACCAAACAACCAAACTAGGCATATGTCACTGATCATGACCAGAGAATTTCAATAAGGGTGGTCAACGTTGACCAACCATAACAAGAGTCACAAACGGGCAGGAGAGGAAAAAATGCTATGGGAATATTGGTTCTCAACTACCAAGTACAACGACCTTCAGTCAGTAGTAGCACGGTGTGGCTACCATGCACAATGACCGACCAAACTAGGCATATGTACTGCCTTTGACCAAGGAAATCCGCTGTGTGTAGTCAACGTTGACAACTCATAATACGAGTCACAACTGGTCAGAGGGGGAAACAATGGTTTGGGAACACCAAGTGTCAAATAGCAAGCACAAGGGGCATCAATACGCTGTGGCACGATGTGGAGATCATGCACAATGACCAACCAAAGTAGGCATATGTCACTGATCATGACCAAATAATGTCACCAAGTGTGGTAAACATTGACAACTCATAACAGGAGTCACAGATGGTCAGGGTGGAAGGTAATGGTTTGTGAATACTAGTTATCGACTAGCAAGTACAAATACCTTCAATATGTAGTGGCACAACATGGCTTCAATGCACAGTGACCAACCAAAGTATGCAGATGTCACTAACCATGACCAACAAAATTCACTTCATGTGGTCAACGTTGAAAACACATAACATGAGTCACAAATGGTCAGAGGGGGAAATAATGAGTTGGGAACACTAGTTATCAACTAGCAAGTACAAGGACCTTCAACAAGCAGTGGCACGGTATGGCTAGCGTGCACAGTGACCAACCAAAGGATGCATACGTCACTGACTACGACCGAATAAGTCCACTATGTGTGATCAACATTGACAACTCATAACACGAGTCACAAATGGTCAGAGGGAGAGACAATGGTTTGGGAAGCCTGTGTATTGACTATAAAGGACAAAGAACTTCAATACGTAGTGGCACAGTGTGGCTAATATGCACACAAAACAACCAAACTAGGCATATGTGACTGATCATGACAAGAGACTTTCAATATGGGTGGTCAACATTGACCAACCATACCACGAGTCACAAACGGTCAGGAGAGGAAACAATGCTATGGGAAGATTGGTTCTCAACTACCAAGTACAACGACCGTCAATCAATAGTAGCACGGTGTGGCTACCATGCACAATGACCGACCAAAGTAGGCATACATACTACCTTTGAGCAGAGAAATCCGTAGTATGTGGTCAACATTGACAACTCATAATACGAGTTGAGAATGGTCAGAGGGGGAAGCAATGGTTTGGGAACACCGGGTATCCAATAGCAAGCACAAGGGGCTTCAATACGTTGTGGCACGGTGTGGAGACCATGCACGATGACCAACCAAAGTAGGCATATGTCACTGACCATGACCAAATAATGTCACTAAGTGTGGTAAACTTTGACAACTCATAACACGAGTCACAAATGGTCAGGGTGGAAGATAATGGTTTGTGAATACTAGTTATCGACTAGCAAGTACAAATACCTTTAATATGTAGTGGCACGGCGTGGCTTCAATGCACAGTGACCAACCAAATTATGCATATGTCACTAACCATGACCAATAAATTTCACTTAATGTGGTCAACGTTGAAAACGTATAACACAAGTCACTAATGGTCAGAGGGGAAAACAATATGTTGGGAACACTAGTTATCATCTAGCAAGTACAAAGACCTTCAAGAAGTAGTGGCACAGTATGGCTAGCGTGCACAGTGACCAACCAAAGGATGCATACGTCACTGACTACGACCGAATAAGTCCACTATGTGTTGTCAACATTAACAACTCATAACACGAGTCACACATGATCAGAGGGAGAGACAATGGTTTGGGAAGCCTACGTATTGACTAGAAAGGACAAAGAACTTCAATACGTAGTGGCACGGTGTGGCTAATATGCACACCAAACAACCAAACTAGGCATATGTCACTGATCATGACCAGAGAATATCAGTAAGGGTGGTCAACGTTCACCAACCATAACACGAGTCACAAACGGGCAGGAGAGGAAACAATGCTTTGGGAATATTGGTTCTCAACTACCAAGTACAACGACCTTCAGTCAGTAGTAGCACGGTGTGGCTACCATGCACAATGACCGACCAAACTAGGCATATGTACTGCCTTTGACCAAGGAAATCCGCTGTGTGTAGTCAACGTTGACAACTCATAATACGAGTCACAACTGGTCAGAGGGGGAAACAATGGTTTGGGAACACCAAATATCAAATAGCAAGCACAAGGGTCATCAATACGCTGTGGCACGATGTGGAGATCATGCACGATGACCAACCAAAGTAGGCATATGTCACTGATCATGACCAAATAATGTCACCAAGTGTGGTAAACATTGACAACTCATAAAAGGAGTCACAAATGGTCAGGGTGGAAGATAATGGTTTGTGAATACTAGTTATCGACTAGCAAGTACAAATACCTTCAATATGTAGAGGCACAACGTGGCTTCAATGCACAGTGACCAACCAAAGTATGCAGATGTCACTAACCATGACCAACAAAATTCACTTCATGTGGTCAACGTTGAAAACGCATAACATGAGTCACAAATGGTCAGAGGGGGAAACAACGAGTTGGGAACACTAGTTATCAACTAGCAAGTACAAAGACCTTCAACAAGCAGTGGCACGGTATGGATAGCGTGCACAGTGACCAACCAAAGGATGCATACGTCACTGACTACGACCGAATAAGTCCACTATGTGTGATCAACATTGACAACTCATAACACGAGTCACAAATGGTCAGAGGGAGAGACAATGGTTTGGGAAGCCTGTGTATTGACTATAAAGGACAAAGAACTTCAATACGTAGTGGCACGGTGTGGCTAATATGCACACGAAACAACCAAACTAGGCATATGTGACTGATCATGACAAGAGACTTTCAATATGGGTGGTCAACATTGACCAACCATACCACGAGTCACAAACGGTCAGGAGAGGAAACAATGCTATGGGAATATTGGTTCTCAACTACCAAGTACAACGACCGTCAATCAGTAGTAGCACGGTGTGGCTAGCATGCACAATGACCGACCAAAGTAGGCATATATACTGCCTTTGAGCAGAGAAATCTGTAGTGTGTGGTCAACGTTGACAACTCATAATACGAGTCGAAAATGGTCAGAGGGGGAAGCAATGGTTTGGGAACACCGGGTATCAAATAGCAAGCACAAGGGGCTTCAATACGTTGTGGCATGGTGTGGAGACCATGCACGATGACCAACCAAAGTAGGCATATGTCACTGACCATGACCAAATAATGTCACTAAGTGTGGTAAACTTTGACAACTCACAACACGAGTCACAAATGGTCAGGGTTGAAGATAATGGTTTGTGAATACTAGTTATCGTTTAGCAAGTACCAATACCTTCAATATGTAGTGGCACGGCGTGGCTTCAATGCACAGTGACCAACCAAATTATGCATATGTCACTAACCATGACCAACAAATTTCACTTAATGTGGTCAACATTGAAAATGTATAACACGAGTCACTAATGGTCAGAGGGGAAAACAATGTGTTGGGAACACTAGTTATCAACTAGCAAGTACAAAGACCTTCAACAAGCATTGGCACAGTATGGCTAGCGTGCACAGTGACCAACCAAAGGATGCATACGTCACTGACTACGACCGAATATGTCCACTATGTGTTGTCAACATTGACAACTCATAACACGAGTCACAAATGATCAGAGGGAGAGACAATGGTTTGGGAAGCCTATGTATTGACTAGAAAGGACAAAGAACTTCAATACGTAGTGGCATGGTGTGGCTAATATGCACACCAAACAACCAAACTAGGCATATGTCACTGATCATGACCAGAGAATTTCAATAAGGGTGGTCAACGTTGACCAACCATAACACGAGTCACAAACGGTCAGGAGAGGAAACAATGTTATGGGAATATTGGTTCTCAACTACCAAGTACAACGATCTTCAGTCAGTAGTAGCACGGTGTGGCTACCATGCACACTCACCGACCAAACTAGGCATATGTACTGCCTTTGACCAAAGAAATCCGCTGTGTAGTCAATGTTGACAACTCATAATACGAGTCACAAATGGTCAGAGGGGGAAAAAACGGTTTGGGAACACCAAGTATGAAATAGCAAGCACAAGGGACATCAATACGCTGTGGCACGGTGTGGAGACCATGCACGATGACCAACCAAAGTAGGCATATGTCACTGACCATGACCAAACAATGTCACCAAGTGTGGTAAACATTGACAACTAATAACACGAGTCACAAATGGTCAGGGTGGAAGATAATGGTTTGTGAATACTAGTTATCGACTAGCAAGTACAAATACCTTCAATATGTAGTGGCACAACATGGCTTCAATGCACAGTGACCAACCAAAGTATGCAGATGTCACTAACAATGACCAACAAAATTCACTTCATGTGGTCAACGTTGAAAACACATAACATGAGTCACAAATGGTCAGAGGGGGAAACAATGAGTTGGGAACACTAGTTATCAACTAGCAAGTACAAAGACCTTGAACAAGCAGTGGCACGGTATGGCTAGCGTGAAGAGTGACCAACCAAAGGATGCATACGTCACTGACTACGACTGAATAAGTCCACTATGTGTGATCAACATTGACAACTCATAACACGAGTCACAAATGTTGAGAGGGAGAGACAATTGTTTGGGAAGCCTATGTATTGACTAGAAAGGACAAAGAACTTCAATACGTAGTGGCACGGTGTGGCTAATATGCACACCAAACAACCAAACTAGGAATATATCACTGATCATGACCAGAGAATTTCAAGATGGGTGGTCAACGTTGACCAACCATAACAGAACTCACAAATGGTCAGGAGAGGAAACAATGATATGGGAATATCCGTTCTCAACTACCAAGTACAACGACCTTCATTCAGTAGTAGCACGGTGTGGCTACCATGCACAATGACCGACTTATGTAAGCATATGTACTACCTTTGACCAGAGAGATCCGATGTGTGTGGTCAACGTTGAAAACTCATAATATGAGTCACAAATGGTCAGAGGGGGAAACAATGGTTTGGGAACACCAAGTATAAAATAGCAAGCAGAGGGGGTTTCAATACGCTGTGGCACGGTCTGGAGACCATGCACGATGACCAACCAAAGTCGGCATATGTCACTGATCATGACCAAATAATGTCACCAAGTCTGGTAAACTTTGACAACTCATAACACGAGTCACAAATGGTCAGGGTGGAAGACAATGGTTTGTGAATACTAGTTATCAACTAGCACGTACAAATACCTTCAATATGTAGTGGAACAATGTGGCTTCAATTCACAGTGACCAACTAAAGTATGCATATGTCACTAACCATGACTAACAAATTTCACTTCATGTGGTCAACTTTGAAAACGCATAACACGAGTCACAAATGGTCAGAGGGGAAAACAATGTGTTGGGAACACTAGTTATCAACTAGCAAGTACAAAGACCTTCAACAAGCAGTGGCACGGTATGGCTAGCGTGCACAGTGACCAACCAAAGGATGCATACGTCACTGACTACGACTGAATAAGTCCACTATGTGTTGTCAACATTGAGAACTCATAACACGAGTCACAAATGATCAGAGGGAGAGACAATGGTTTGGGAAGCCTATGTATTGACTAGAAAGGACAAAGAACTTCAATACGTAGTGGCACGGTGTGGCTAATATGCACACCAAACAACCAAACTAGGCATATGTCACTGATCATGACCAGAGAATTTCAATAAGGGTGGTCAACGTTGACCAACCATAACAAGAGTCACAAACGGGCAGGAGAGGAAAAAATGCTATGGGAATATTGGTTCTCAACTACCAAGTACAACGACCTTCAGTCAGTGGTAGCACGGTGTGGCTACCATGCACAATGACCGACCAAACTAGGCATATGTACTGCCTTCGACAAAGGAAATCCGCTGTGTGTAGTCAACGTTGACAACTCATAATACGAGTCACAACTGGTCAGAGGGGGAAACAATGGTTTGGGAACACCAAGTATCAAATAGCAAGCACAAGGGGCATCAATACGCTGTGGCACGGTGTGGAGATCATGCACAATGACCAACCAAAGTAGGCATATGTCACTGATCATGACCAAATAATGTCACCAAGTGTGGTAAACATTGACAACTCATAACAGGAGTCACAGATGGTCAGGGTGGAAGGTAATGGTTTGTGAATACTAGTTATCGACTATCAAGTACAAATACCTTCAATATGTAGTGGCACAACGTGGCTTCAATGCACAGTGACCAACCAAAGTATGCAGATGTCACTAACCATGACCAACAAAATTCACTTCATGTGGTCAACGTTGAAAACGCATAACATGATTCACAAATCGTCAGAGGGGGAAACAATGAGTTGGGAACACTAGTTATCAACTAGCAAGTACAAAGACCTTCAACAAGCAGTGGCACGGTATGGCTAGCGTGCACAGTGACCAACCAAAGGATGCATACGTCACTGACTACGACCGAATAAGTCCACTATGTGTGATCAACATTGACAACTCATAACACGAGTCACAAATGGTCAGAGGGAGAGACAATGGTTTGGGAAGCCTGTGTATTGACTATAAAGGACAAAGAACTTCAATACGTAGTGGCACAGTGTGGCTAATATGCACACGAAACAACCAAACTAGGCATATGTGACTGATCATGACAAGAGACTTTCAATATGGGTGGTCAACATTGACCAACCATACCACGAGTCACAAACGGTCAGGAGAGGAAACAATGCTATGGGAAGATTGGTTCTCAACTACCAAGTACAACGACCGTCAATCAATAGTAGCACGGTGTGGCTACCATGCACAATGACCGACCAAAGTAGGCATATATACTGCCTTTGAGCAGAGAAATCCGTAGTGTGTGGTCAACGTTGACAACTCATAATACGAGTCGAAAATGGTCAGAGGGGGAAGCAATGGTTTGGAAACACCGGGTATCAAATAGCAAGCACAAGGGGCTTCAATACGTTGTGGCACGGTGTGGAGACCATGCACGATGACCAACCAAAGTAGGCATATGTCACTGACCATGACCAAATAATGTCACTAAGTGTGGTAAACTTTGACAACTCATAACACGAGTCACAAATGGTCAGGGTGGAAGATAATGGTTTGTGAATACTAGTTATCGACTAGCAAGTACAAATACCTTCAATATGTAGTGGCACGGCGTGGCTTCAATGCACAGTGACCAACCAAATTATGCATATGTCACTAACCATGACCAACAAATTTCACTTAATGTGGTCAACGTTGAAAACGTATAACATGAGTCACTAATGGTCAGAGGGGAAAACAATATGTTGGGAACACTAGTTATCAACTAGCAAGTACAAAGACCTTCAAGAAGTAGTGGCACAGTATGGCTAGCGTGCACAGTGACCAACCAAAGGATGCATACGTCACTGACTACGACCGAATAAGTCCACTATGTGTTGTCAACATTAACAACTCATAACACGAGTCACAAATGATCAGAGGGAGAGACAATGGTTTGGGAAGCCTACGTATTGACTAGAAAGGACAAAGAACTTCAATACGTAGTGGCACGGTGTGGCTAATATGCACACCAAACAACCAAACTAGGCATATGTCACTGATCATGACCAGAGAATATCAGTAAGGGTGGTCAACGTTGACCAACCATAACACGAGTCACAAACGGGCAGGAGAGGAAACAATGCTATGGGAATATTGGTTCTCAACTACCAAGTACAACGACATTCAGTCAGTAGTAGCACGGTGTGGCTACCATGCACAAAGACCGACCAAACTAGGCATATGTACTTCCTTTGACCAAGGAAATCCGCTGTGTGTAGTCAACGTTGACAATTCATAATACGAGTCACAACTGGTCAGAGGGGGAAACAATGGTTTGGGAACACCAAATATCAAATAGCAAGCACAAGGGGCATCAATACGCTGTGGCACGATGTGGAGATCATGCACGATGACCAACCAAAGTAGGCATATGTGACTGATCATGACCAAATAATGTCACCAAGTGTGGTAAACACTGACAACTCATAAAAGGAGTCACAAATGGTCAGGGTGGAAGATAATGGTTTGTGAATACTAGTTATCGACTAGCAAGTACAAATACCTTCAATATGTAGTGGCACAACGTGGCTTCAATGCACAGTGACCAACCAAAGTATGCAGATGTCACTAACCATGACCAACAAAATTCACTTCATGTGGTCAACGTTGAAAACACATAACATGAGTCACAAATGGTCAGAGGGGGAAACAATGAGTTGGGAACACTAGTTATCAACTAGCAAGTACAAATACCTTGAACAAGCAGTGGCACGGTATGGCTAGCGTGCAGAGTGACCAGCCAAAAGGATGCATACGTCACTGACTACGACTGAATAAGTCCACTATGTGTGATCAACATTGACAATTCATAACACGAGTTACAAATGTTGAGAGGGAGAGACAATTGTTTGGGAAGCCTATGTATTGACTAGAAAGGACAAAGAACTTCAATACGTAGTGGCACGGTGTGGCTAATATGCACACCAAACAACCAAACTAGGAATATATCACTGATCATGACCAGAGAATTTCAATATGGGTGGTCAACGTTGACCAACCATAACAGAACTCACAAATGGTCAGGAGAGGAAACAATGATATGGGAATATCCGTTCTCAACTACCAAGTACAACGACCTTCATTCAGTAGTAGCACGGTGTGGCTACCATGCACAATGACCGACTTATGTAGGCATATGTACTGCCTTTGACCAGAGAGATCCGATGTGTGTGGTCAACGTTGAAAACTCATAATATGAGTCACAAATGGTCAGAGGGGGAAACAATGGTTTGGGAACACCAAGTATCAAATAGCAAGCAGAGGGGGCTTCAATACGCTGTGGCACGGTCTGGAGACCATGCACGATGACCAACCAAAGTCGGCATATGTCACTGACCATGACCAAACAATGTCACCAAGTCTGGTAAACTTTGACAACTCATAACACGAGTCACAAATGGTCAGGGTGGAAGATAATGGTTTGTGAATACTAGTTATCAACTAGCACGTACAAATACCTTCAATATGTAGTGGCACAATGTGGCTTCAATTCACAGTGACCAACCAAAGTATGCATATGTCACTAACCATGACTAACAAATTTCACTTCATGTGGTCAACTTTGAAAACGCATAACACGAGTCACAAATGGTCAGAGGGGAAAACAATGTGTTGGGAACCCTAGTTATCAACTAGCAAGTACAAAGACCTTCAACAAGCAGTGGCACGGTATGGCTAGCGTGCACAGTGACCAACCAAAGGATGCATACGTCACTGACTACGACCGAATAAGTCCACTATGTGTTGTCAACATTGAGAACTCATAACAGGAGTCACAAATGATCAGAGGGAGAGACAATGGTTTGGGAAGCCTATGTATTGACTAGAAAGGACAAATAACTTCAATACGTAGTGGCACAGTGTGGCTAATATGCACACCAAACAACCAAACTAGGCATATGTCACTGATCATGACCAGAGAATTTCAATAAGGGAGGTCAACGTTGACCAAGCATAACACGAGTCACAAACTGTCAGGAGAGGAAACAATGCTATGGGAATATTGGTTCTCAACTACCAAGTACAACGACCTTCAGTCAGTAGTAGTACGGTATGGCTACCATGCACAAAGACCGACCAAAGTAGGCATATGTACCGCCTTTGACCAAAGAAATCCGCTGTGTGTGGTGAGCGTTGACAACTCATAATACGAGTCACAAATGGCCAGAGGGGGAAACAATGGTTTGGGAACACATAGTATCAAATAACAAGCACAAGGGGCATCAATACGCTGTGGCACGGTGTGGAGACCATGCACGATGACCAACCAAAGTAGGCATATGTCACTGACCATGACCAAATAATGTCACCAAGTGTGGTAAACGTTGACAACTCATAACACGAGTCACAAATGATCAGGGTGGAAGATAATGGGTTGTGAATACTAGTTATTGACTAGCAAGTACAAACACCTTCAATATGTAGTGGCACAATTTGGCTTCAATGCACAATGACCAACCAAAGTATGCAGATGTCACTAACCATGACCAACAAATTTCACTTCATGTGGTCAACGTTGAAAACGCATAACACGAGTCACAAATGGTCAGATGGGAAAACAATCTGTTGGGAACACTAGTTATCAACTAGCAAGTACAAAGACCTTCAACAAGCAGTGGCACGGTATGGCTAGCGTGCACAGTGACCTACCAAAGGATGCATACGTCACTGACTACGATCGAATAAGTCCACTATGTGTTGTCAACATTGACAACTCATAAAACGAGTCACAAATGATCAGAGGGAGAGACAATGGTTTGGGAAGCCTATGTATTGACTAGAAATGACAAAGAACTTCAATACGTAGTGGCACAGTGTGGCTTATATGCACACCAAACAACCAAACTAGGCATATGTCACTGATCATGACCAGATAATTTCAATAAGGGTGGTCAACATTGACCAACCATAACACGAGTCACAAACGGTCAGGAGAGGAAACAATGCTATGGGAATATTGGTTCTCAACTACCAAGTACAACGACCTTCAGTCAGTAGTAGCACGGTGTGGCTACCATGCACAATGACCGACCAAACTAGGCATATGTACTGCCTTTGACCAAAGAAATCCGCTGTGTGTAGTCAACGTTGACAACTCATAATACGAGTCACAAATGGTCAGAGGAGGAAACAATGGTTTGGGAATACCAAGTATCAAATACCAAGCACAAGGGGCATCAATACGTTGTGGCACGGTGTGGAGACCATGCACGATGACCGACCAAAGTAGGCATATGTCACTGACCATGACCAAATAATGTCACCAAGTGTGGTAAACATTGACAACTCATAACACGAGTCACAAATGGTCAGGGTGGAAGATAATGGTTTGTGAATACTAGTTATCGACTAGCAAGTACAAATACCTTCAATATCTAGTGGCACAACGTTGCTTTGATGCACAGTGACCAACCAAAGTATGCAGATGTCACCAACCATGACCAACAAAATTCACTTCATGTGGTCAACGTTGAAAACGCATAACATGAGTCACAAATGGTCTGAGGGGGAAACAATGAGTTGGGAACACTAGTTATCAACTAGCAAGTACAAAGACCTTCAACAAGCAGTGGCACGGTATGTCTAGCGTGCACAGTGACCAACCAAAGGATGCATACGTCACTGACTACGACCGAATAAGTCCACTATGTGTGATCAACATTGACAACTCATAACACAAGTCACAAATGGTCAGAGGGAGAGACAATGGTTTGGGAAGCCTGTGTATTGACTATAAAGGACAAATAACTTCAATACGTAGTGGCACGGTGTGGCTAATATGCACACGAAACAACCATACTAGGCATATGTGACTGATCATGACCAGAGACTTTCAATATGGGTGGTCAACATTGACCAACCATACCACGAGTCACAAACGGTCAGGAGAGGAAACAATGCTATAGGAATATTGGTTCTCAACTACCAAGTACAACGACTGTCAATTAGTAGTAGCACGGTGTGGCTACCATGCACAATGACCGACCAAAGTAGGCATATATACTGCCTTTGAGCAAAGATATCCGTTGTGTGTGGTCAACGTTGACAACTCATAATACGAGTCGAAAATGGTCAGAGGGGGAAGCAATGGTTTGGGAACACCGGGTATCAAATAGAAAGCACAAGGGGCTTCAATACGTTGTGGCAAGGTGTGGAGACCATGCACGATGACCACCCAAAGTAGGCATATGTCACTGACCATGACCACATAATGTCACTAAGTGTTGTAAACTTTGACAACTCATAACACGAGTCACAAATGGTGAGGGTGGAAGAGAATGGTTTATGAATACTAGTTATCAACTAGCAAGTACAAATACCTTCAATATGTAGTGGCACAGCGTGGCTTCAATGCACAGTGACCAACCAAATTATGCATATGTCACTAACCATGACCAACAAGTTTCACTTAATGTGGTCAACGTTGAAAACGTATAACACGAGTCACTAATGGTCAGAGGGGAAAACAATGTGTTGGGAACACTAGTTATCAAATAGCAAGTACAAAGACCTTCAACAAGCAGTGGCACGGTATGGCTAGCGTGCACAGTGACCAACCAAAGGATGCATACGTCACTGACTACCACCGAATAAGTCGACTATGTGTGATCAACATTGACAACTCATAACACGAGTCACAAATGGTCAGAGGGAGAGACAATGGTTTGGGAAGCCTGTGTATTGACTATAGAGACAAAGAACTTCAATACGTAGTGGCACGGTGTGGCTAATATGCACACGAAACAACCAAACTAGGCATAAGTGTCTCATCATGACCAGAGACTTTCAATATGGGTGGTCAACATTGACCAACCATACCACGAGTCACAAACAGTCAGGGGAGGAAACAATGCTACGGGAAAATTGGTTCTCAACTACCAAGTACAAGGACAGTCAATTAGTAGTAGCACGGCGTGGCTACCATGCACAATGACCGACCAAAGTAGGCATATATACTACCTTTGAGCAAAGAAATCCGTTGTGTGTGGTCAACGTTGACAACTCATAATACGAGTCGCAAATGGTCAGAGGGGGGAAGCAATGTTTTGGGAACACCGGGTATCAAATAGCAAGCACAAGGGGCTTCAAAACGTTGTGGCACTGTGTGGAGACCATGCACGATGACCAACCAAAGTAGGCATATGTCACTGACCATGACCAAATAATGCCACTAAGTGTGGTAAACTTTGACAACTCATAACACGAGTCACAAATGGTCAGGGTGGAAGATAATGGTTTGTGAATACTAGTTATTGACTAGCAAGTACAAATACCTTTAATATGTAGTGGCACGACGTGGCTTCAATGCACAGTGACCAACCAAATTATGCATATGTCACTAACCATGACCAACAAATTTCAGTTCATGTGGTCAACGTTGAAAACGCATAACACAAGTCACAAATGGTCAGAGGGGAAAACAATGGGTTGGGAACACTAGTTATCAACTAGCAAGTACAAAGACCTTCAACAAGCTGTGGCACGGTATGGCTAGCGTGCACAGTGACCAACCAAAGGATGCATACATCACTGACTACGACCGAATAAGTCCACTATGTGTGGTCAACATTGACAACTCATAACACGAGTCACAAATGGTCAGGGTGGAAGATAATGGTTTGTGAATACTAGTTATCGACTAGAAAGTACAAATACCTTCAATATCTAGTAGCACAACGTGGCTTCGATGCAGAGTGACCAACCAAAGTATGCAGATGTCACTAACCATGACCAACAAAATTCACTTCATGTGGTCAACGTTGAAAACGCATAACATGAGTCACAAATGGTCAGAGGGGGAAACAATGAGTTGGGAACACTAGTTATCAACTAGCAAGTACAAAGACCTTCAACAAGCAGTGGCACGGTATGGCTAGCATGCACAGTGACCAACCAAAGGATGCATACGTCACTGACTACGACCGAATAAGTCCACTGTGTGTGATCAACATTGACAACTCATAAGACGAATCACAAATGGTCAGAGGGAGAGACAATGGTTTGGGAAGCCTGTGTATTGACTACAAAGGACAAAGAACTTCAATACGTAGTGGCACGGTGTGGCTAACATGCACACGAAACAACCAAACTAGGCATATGTGACTGATCATGACCAGAGACTTTCAATATGGGTGGTCAACATTGACCAACCATACCACGAGTCACAAACGGTCAGGAGAGGAAATAATGCTATGGGAATATTGGTTCTCAACTACCAAGTACAACGACCGTCAATTAGTAGTAGCACGGTGTGGCTACCATGCACAATGACCGACCAAAGTAGGCATATATACTTCCTTTTAGCAAAGAAATCCGTGTTGTGTGGTCAACGTTGACAACTCATAATACGAGTCGAAAATGGTCAGAGGTGGAAGCAATGGTTTGGGAACACCGGGTATCAAAAAGCAAGCACAAGGGGCTTCAATACGTTGTGGCACGGTGTGGATACCATGCACGATGACCAACCAAAGTAGGCATATGTCACTGACCATGACCACATAATGTCACTAAGTGTGGTAAACTTTGACAACTCACAACACGAGTCACAAATGGTCAGGGTGGAAGATAATGGTTTGTGAATACTAGTTATTGACTAGCAAGTACAAATACCTTCAATATGTAGTGGCACGGCGTGGCTTCAATGCACAGTGACGAACCAAATTATGCATATGTCACTAACCATGACCAACAAATTTCACTTAATGTGGTCAACATTGAAAACGTATAACACGAGTCACTAATGGTCAGAGGGGAAAACAATGTGTTGGGAACACTAGTTATCAAATAGCAAGTACAAAGACCTTCAACAAGCAGTGGCACGGTATGGCTAGCGTGCACAGATACCAACCAAAGGATGCATACGTCACTGACTACGAACGAATAAGTCCACTATGTGTTGTCAACATTGACAACACATAACACGAGTCACAAATGATCAGAGGGAGAGACAATGGTTTGGGAAGCCTATGTATTGACTAGAAAGGACAAAGAACTTCAATACGTAGTGGCACGGTGTGGCTAATATGCACACGAAACAACCAAACTAGGCATATGTGTCTGATCATGACCAGAGACTTTCAATATGGATGGTCAACATTGACCAACCATACCACGAGTCACAAACGGTCAGGAGAGGAAATAATGCTATGGGAATATTGGTTCTCAACTACCAAGTACAACAACCGTCAATTAGTGGTAGCATGGTGTGGCTACCATGCACAATGAGTGACCAAAGTAGGCATATATACTGCCTTTGAGCAAAGAAATCCGTGTTGTGTGGTCAACGTTGACAACTCATAATATGAGTCCAAAATGGTCAGAGGGGGAAGCAATGGTTTGGGAACACCGGGTATCAAATAGCAAGCACAAGGGGCTTCAATACGTTGTGGCACGGTGTGGAGACCATGCACGATGACCAACCAAAGTAGGCATATGTCACTGACCATGACCACATAATGTCACTAAGTGTGGTAAACTTTGACAACTCACAACACGAGTCACAAATGGTCAGGGTGGAAGATAATGGTTTTTGAATACTAGTTATCGACTAGCAAGTACAAATACCTTCAATATGTAGTGGCACGGCGTGGTTTCAATGCACAGTGACGAACCAAATTATGCATATGTCACTAACCATGACCAACAAATTTCACTTAATGTGGTCAACATTGAAAACGTATAACACGAGTCACTAATGGTCAGAGGGGAAAACCAATGTGTTGGGAACACTAGTTATCAAATAGCAAGTACAAAGACCTTCAACAAGCAGTGGCACGGAATGGCTAGCGTGCACAGTGACCAACCAAAGGATGCATACGTCACTGACTATGACCGAATAAGTCCACTATGTGTTGTCAACATTGAAAACTCATAACACGAGTCACAAATGATCAGAGGGAGAGACAATGGTTTGGGAAGCCTATGTATTGACTAGAAAGGACAAAGAACTTCAATACGTAGTGGCACGGTGTGGCTAATATGCACACCAAACAAGCAAACTAGGCATATGTCACTGATCATGACCAGAGAATTTCAATATGGGTGGTAAACATTGACCAACCAGAACACGAGTCACAAACGGTCAGCACATAAAACAATGCTATGGGAATATCGGTTCTCAAATACCAAGTACAACGACCGTCAGTCAGTAGTAGCACGGTGTGGCTACCATGCACAATGAACGACCAAAGTAGGCATACGTACTACCTTTGACCAAAGGAATCCGCTGTGTGTAGTCAACGTTGACAACTCATAATACCAGTCACAAATGGTCAGAGGGGGAGACAATGGTTTGGGAACACCAGGTATCAAATAGCAAGCACACGGGGCTTCAATAGGATGTGGCACGGTGTGGAGACCATGCATGATGACCAACCAAAGTAGGCATATGTCACTCACCATGACCAAATAATGTCACCAAGTGTGGTAAACTTTACAATTCATAACACGAGCCACAAATGGTCAGGGTGGACGATAATGATTTGTGAATACTATTTATCGACTATCAAGTACAAATACCTTCAATATGTAGTGGCACAGCGTGGCTTCAATGCACAATGACCAACCAAATTATGCATATGTCACTAACCATGACCAACAAATTTCACTTCATGTGGTCAACGTTGAAAACACATAACACGAGTCACAAATGGTCAAAAGGGAAATTAATGGGTTGGGAACACTAGTTATCAACTAGCAAGTACAAAGACCTTCAACAAGAAGTGGCACGGTATGGCTAGCGTGCACAGTGACCAGGCCAAGGATGCATACGTCACTGACTACGGCCGAATAAGTCCACCATGTGTGGTCAACATTGACAACTCATAACACTAGTCACAAATGGTCAGAGGGATAGACATCGGTTTGGGAAGCCAATGTATTGACTAGAAAGGACAAAGAATTTCAATACGTAGTGGCATGGTGCGGCTAATATGCACACCAAACAACCAAACTAGGCATATATCACTGATCATGACCAGAGAATTTCAATATGGGTGGTCAACGTTGACCAACCAAAACACGACTCACAAACGGTCAGGAGAGGAAACAATGATATGGGAATATCGTTGCTCAACTACCAAGTACAACGACCTTCAGTCAGTAGCAGCACGGTGTGGCTACCATGCACAATGACCGACCAAAGTAGGCATATGTACTGCCTTTGACCAAAGAAATCCACTGTGTGTGGTCAACGTTGACAACTCACAATACGAGTCACAAATGGTCAGAGGGGGGAGCAATGGTTTGGAAACACCAGGTATCAAATAGCAAGCACAAGGGGCTTCAATACGTTGTGGCACGGTGTGGAGACCATGCACGATGACCAACCAAAGTAGGCATATGTCACACACCATGACCAAATAATGCCACTAAGTGTGGTAAACTTTGACAACTCATAACACGAGTCACAAATGGTCAGGGTGGAAGATAATGGTTTGTGAATACTAGTTATCGACTAGCAAGTACAAACACCTTCAATATGTAGTGGCACAATGTGGCTACAATGCACAGTGACCAACCAAAGTATGCATGTGTCACTAACCATGACCAACAAATTTCACTTCATGTGGTCAACGTTGAAAACGCATAACACAATGCACAAATGGTCAGAGGGGGAAACAATGGATTTTGAACACTGTTTATCAACCAGCAAGTACAAAGACCTTCATCAAGCAGTGGCACGGTATGGCTAGCGTGCACAGTGACCAACCAAAGGATGCATACGTCACTGACTACGACCGAAAAAGTCCACTATGTATGGTCAACATTTGACAACTCATAACACGAGTCACAAATGATCAGAGGGAGAGACAATGGTTTGGGAAGCCTATGTATTTACTAGAAAGGACAAAGAACTTCAATACTTAGTGGCACGGTGTGGCTAATATGCGCACCAAACAACCAAACTAGGCATATGTCACCTATCATGACCACAGAATTTCAATAAGGGTGGTCAACGTTGACCAACCATAACACGAATCACAAACGGTCAGGTGAGGAAACAATGCTATGGGAATATCGGTTCTCAACTACCAAGTACAACGACCTTCAGTCAGTAGTAGCACGGTGTGGCTTCCATGCACAATGACTGACCAAACTAGGCATATGTTTTGCCTTTGACCAAAGAAATCCGCTGTGTGTGGTCAACGTTGACAACTCATAATACCAGTCACAATGGTCAGAGGGGGAAACAATGGTTTGGGAACAGCAGGTATCAAATAGCAAGCACACGGGGCTTCAATACGGTGTGGCACGGTGTGGAGACCATGCACGATGACCAACCAAAGTAGGCATATGTCACTGACCATGACCAAATAATTTCACCAAGTGTGGTAAACTTTGACAACTCATGACACGAGTCACAAATCGTCAGGGTGGAAGATAATGATTTGTGAATACTAGTTATCAACTAGCAAGCACAAATACCTTCGATATGTAGTGGCACAGCGTGGCTTCAATGCACAATGACCAACCAAATTATGCATATGTCACTAACCATGACCAACAAATTTCACTTCATGTGGTCAACGTTGAAAACGCATAACACGAGTCACAAATGGTCAAAAGGGAAATTAATGGGTTGGGAACACTATTTATCAACTAGCAAGTACAAAGACCTTCAACAAGCAGTGGCACGGTATGGCTAGTGTGCACAGTGACCAGCCCAAGGATGCATACCTCACTGACTACGGCCGAATAAGTCCACTATGTGTGGTCACCATTGACAACTCATAACACGAGTCACAAATGGTCAGAGGGATAGAGAATGGTTTGGGAAGCCTATGTATTGACTAGAAAGGACAAAGAACTTCAATACGTAGTGGCACGGTGTGGCTAATATGCACACCAAACAACCAAACTAGGCATATATCACTGATCATGACCAGAGAATTTCAATATGGGTGGTCAACGTTGACCAACCAAAACATGACTCACAAACGGTCAGGAGAGGAAACAATGATATGGGAATATCGGTGCTGAACTACCAAGTACAACGACCTTCAGTCAGTAGCAGCACGGTGTGGCTTCCATGCACAATGACCGACCAAAGTAGGCATATGTACTGCCTTTGACCAAATAAATCCGCTGTGTGTGGTCAACGTTGACAACTTATAATACGAGTGACAAATGGTCAGAGGGGGGAGCAATGGTTTGGGAGCACCAGGTATCAAATAGCAAGCACAAGGGGCTTCAATACATTGTGGCATGGTGTGAAGACCATGCACGATGACCAACCAAAGTAGGCATATGTCACACACCATGACCAAATAATGCCACTAAGTGTGGTAAACTTTGACAACTCATAACACGAGTCACAAATGGTCAGGGTGGAAGATAATGGTTTGTGAATACTACTTATCAACTAGCAAGTACAAACACCTTCAATATGTAGTGGCACAATGTGGCTACAATGCACAGTGACCAACCAAAGTATGCATATGTCACTAACCATGACCAAAAAATTTCACTTAATGTGGTCAACGTTGAAAACGCATAACACAATTCACAAATGGTCAGAGGGGGAAGCAATGAGTTGGGAACACTAGTTATCAACTAGCAAGTACAAAGACCTTCAACAAGCAGTTGCACGGTATGGCTAGCGTGCACAGTGCCCAACCAAAGGATGCATACGTCACTGACTACGACCGAATAAGTCCACTATGTGTGGTCAACATTGACAACTCATAACATGAGTCACAAATGGTCAGAGGGAGAGACAATGGTTTGGGAAGCCTATGTATTGACTATAAAGGACAAATAACTTCAATACGTAGTGGCACAGTGTGGCTAATAGGCACACCAAACAACCAAACTAAGCATATGTGACTGATCCTGACAAGAGACTTTCAATATGGGTGATCAACACTGACCAACCATACCACGAGTCACAAACGGTCAGGAGAGGAAACAATGCTATGGGAATATTGGTTCTCAACTACCAAGTACAACGACTGTCAATCAGTAGTAGCACGGTGTGGCTACCATGCACAATGACCGACCAAAGTAGGCATATATACTGCCTTTGAGCAAAGAAATCCGTTGTGTGTGGTCAACGTTGACAACTCAGAATACGAGTCGCAAATGGTCAGAGGGGGAAGCAATGGTTTGGGAACACCAGGTATCAAATAGCAAGCACAAGGGGCTTCAATACGTTGTGGCACGGTGTGGAGACCATGCACGATGACGAACCAAAGTAGGCATATGTCACTGACCATGACCAAATAATGTCACTAAGTGTGGTAAACTTTGACAACTCATAATAGGATTCACAAATGGTCAGGGTGGAAGATAATGGTTTGTGAATACTAGTTATCGACTAGCAAGTACAAATACCTTCAATATGTAGTGGCACGGCGTGGCTTCAATGCACAGTGACCAACCAAATTATGCATATGTCACTAACCATGACCAACAAATTTCACTTCATGTGGTCAACATTGAAAACGTATAACACGATTCACAAATGGTCAGAGGGGAAAACAATGGGTTGGGAACACTAGTTGTCAACTAGCAAGTACAAAGACCTTCAACAAGAAGTGGCACGGTATGGCTAGCGTGCACAGTGACCAGCCCAGGGATGCATACGTCACTGACTACGACCGAATAAGTCCACTATGTGTGGTCAACATTGACAACTCATAACACGAGTCACAAATGGTCAGAGGGAGAGACAATGGTTTGGGAAGCCTATGTATTGACTAGAAAGGACAAATAACTTCAATACGTAGTGGCACAGTGTGGCTAATATGCACACCAAACAACCAAACTAGGCATATGTCACTGATCATGACCAGAGAATTTCAATATGGGTGGTCAACGTTGACCAACCATAACACGAGTCACAAACGGTCAGGAGAGAAAACAATGCTATGGGAATGTCGGTTCTCAACTACCAAGTACAACGACCTTCAGTCAGTAGTAGCACGGTGTGGCTACCATGCACAAAGACCGGCCAAAGTAGGCATATGTACTGCCTTTGAACAAAGAAATCCGCTGTGTGTGGTCAACGTTGACAACTCATAATACGTGTCACAAATGGTCAGAGGGGGAAACAATGGTTTGGGAACACCAGGTATCAAATAGCAAGCACAAGGGGCTTCAATGCATTGTGGCACGGTGTGGAGACCATGCACGATGACCAGCCAAAGTAGGCATATGTCACTAACCATGACCAAATAATGTCACCAAGTGTGGTAAACTTTGACAACTCATAACACGACTCACAAATGGTCAGGGTGGAAGATAATGGTTTGTGGATACTAGTTATCGACTAGCAAGTACAAATACCTTCAATATGTAGTGGCACAATCGGGCTTCAATGCACAGTGACCATCCAAAGTATGCATACGTTACTGACCATGACAAAACAATTTCACTTCATGTGGTCAATGTTGTCAACTCACAACACGAGTCACAGATATTTAGAGGGGGTAGCAATGGTTTGGGAACACTAGCTATCAACTAGAAAGCACATAGTGCTTTGATACGTAGTGAAACAGTGTGGTGACCATGTAAAGTGACAAACCAAAGTAGGCATATGTCACTAACCATGACCAAACGGATTTCACAGTGTGTGGTCAACGTTGAAAACTCATAACATGAGTCAAAAAATGGTCAGAGGGGGGAACCATGGGTTGGGAACACTAGTTATTAACTAGCAAGTAGAAAGATTTTCAACAAGTAGTGGCACGGTGTGGCTAGCATGCACAGTGACCAACCAAAGGATGCATGTGTCACTGAATATGACCGAAGAAGTCCACTATGTACGGTCAACATTGACAACTCATAACACGAGTCACAAATGGTCAGAGGGAGAGACAATGGTTTGGGAACCCTATATATCCACTGGAAACGACAAAGAACTTCAATACGTAGTGGTACGTTGTGGCTACTATGCACACCAAACAACCAAAACCAGGCATATGTCACTGACCATGACGAGAGATTTTCAATATGGGTGGTCAACATTCACCAACCACAACACGAGTCACAAACGGTCAGAGGGGGAAACAATGGTCTGGGAATATCAGTTCTCAACTAGCAAGTACAGCGACCTTCAATCATTATAAACACGGTGTGGCTACCATACACAATGACCGACCAAAGTAGACACATGTACTGCCTTTGACCAAAGAAATCCGCTCTGTGTGGTCAATGTTGACAACTCATAATAGGAGTCACAAATGGTCAGAGGGGGAGACAATGGTTTGAGAACACCACGTATCAAATAGCAAGCACAAGGACCTTCAACAAGTTGTGCCACGGAGTGGATACAATGCACGATGTCCAACCAAAGTAGGCATATGTCACTGACCATGACCAAATAATGTCACTAAGTGTTGTAAACTTTGACAACTCATAACACGAGTCACAAATGGTCAGGGTGTAAGACAATGGTTTGTAGGTACTAGTTATCGACTAGAAAGTACAAATACCTTCGATATGTAGTGGCACCGTGTGGCTATAATGCACAGTGACCAACCAAAGGATGCACATGTCACTGACCATGACCAACAAATTTCACTTCATGTGGTCAACGTTGACAACTCACAGCACGAGTTACTGATAGTCAGAGGGGGATAACAATGGTTTGGAAACACTAGCTATCAACTAGGGCGTGGTAACCACTGACATTGACAAACCAAACTAGGCATATGTTACTAACCATGACCAAAGAATTTCAATATGGGTAGTCAACGTTCACAACCCATAACATGAGTCACAAATGGTCAGAGGGGGAAACAATGGATTCAAAACGCTATGTATCTTCTAGAAAGTACAAATATCTTTCGTGTGTATTGGCATAGTGTGGCTACCGTGCACAATGACCTGTCCAAGTAGGCATACATCACTGCTCATGACCAAAGAAGTTTAGCGTGTGTGGTCAACGTTCACAGCTCATAATACAAGTAAAAAATGGGCAGAGGGAGAAACAATGGTTTGGGAATACGTGGTATCGACTAGCAAGTACAAAGACCTTCGATAAGTGGTGGCACGGTGTGGCTACCATACACAATGACCAACCAAAGTATTCTTGTGTCACTGAATATCATAAAAAGAGTTTCACTGTGTGTTGTCGACTTTCCTTCTTACGGCTGGTCAATCGGAGCAATGGTTGAGAGGTTATTCAAGCTCGAAGTTGCAAATTTTGAAATTCTGTCTGCGTCAATTCTTTATGAATAAACTAACTTTGTTATCATTCATAATTTTGAAAACTACCCTCTAATCTTACACCCCCTTCTTTAATTCCCTTTACACATAGGAACCCTTATAATGTCATTTGGACGTCATATGAACACCGTGTGAGTTGGCTTAGTGCTTATAGAGTTAGATTCTGGAGCGGTAGGTCCTAGGTTTGAATCCTCGTACGCGCAATATAGAATAGGCTCGCGACCTGGGGGGGGGGAGGCGGCCGTGTTGTGATACCTCAACTATACCTTCGAGCCTAAGCCGTGGGGGGGTAGGGGGTGTCATAAAGCGGTCGCAACTCTGTCCTCCATGTCGTCCACGGAACAAATCAAGGGGGGTGGGAGGGAGTATTCCAGTGAAGGCACCTACGCATAACAAATCAACAAAAACCGACCTGGTGTCAAAGGGAGAAACCTTTTGCTATTTATTGACTAGCAAGTGTGGTAAACTTTGACAACTCATAACACGAGTCACAAATGGTCAGGGTGGAAGATAATGGTTTGTGAATACTAGTTATCGACTAGCAAGTACAAATACCTTCAATATGTAGTGGCACAATGTGCCTTCAATGCACAGTGACCAGCCAAAGTATGCATATGTCACTAGCCATGACCAACAAATTTCACTTCATGTGGTCAACGTTAAAAACGCATAACACGAGTCACAACTGGTCAGAGGGGAAAACAATGGGTTGGGAACACTAGTTATAAACTAGCAAGTACAAAGATCCTCAACCAGCAGTGGCATGGTATGGCTAGCGTGCACAGTGACCAACCAAATGATGCATACATCACTGACTATGACCGAATAAGTCCACTATGTGTGGTCAACATGGACAACTCATAACACGAGTCACAAATGATCAGAGGGAGAGACAATGGTTTGGGAATCCTATGTATTGACTAGAAAGGACAAAGAACTTCAATACGTAGTGGCACGGTGTGGCTAATATGCACACCAAATAACCAAACTAGGCATATGTCACTGATCATGACCAGAGAATTTCAATATGTGTGGTCAACGTAGACCAACCATAACACGACTCACAAACGGTCATGAGAGGAAACAATGCTATGGGAATATCGGTTCTCAACTACCAAGCACAATGACCTTCAGTCAGTAGTAGCACAGTGTGGCTACCACACACAATGACCGACCAAACTAGGCATATGTAGTACCTTTGACCAAAGAAATCCGCTGTGTGTGGTCAACGTTGACAACTCATAATACGAGTCACAAATGGTCAGAGGGGCAAAGAATGGTTTGGGAACACCAAGTATCAAATAGCAAGCACAAGGGGCTTCAATACGCTGTGGAACGGTGTGGAGACCATGCATGATGACCAATCAGAGTAGGCATATGTCACTGACCATGACCAAATAATGTCACCAAGTGTGGTAAACTTTGACAACTCATAACACGAGTCACAAATGGTCAGGGTGGAAGATAATGGTTTGTGAATACTAGTTATCGACTAGCAAGTACAAATACCTTCAATATGTAGTGGCACAATGTGGCTTCAATGCACAGTGACCAACCAAAGTATGCATATGTCACTAACCATGACCAAAAAAATTCACTTCATGTGGTCAAGGTTGAAAACGCATAACACGAGTCACAAATTGTCAGAGGGGAAAACAATGCGTTGGGAGCACTAGTTATCAACTAGCAAGTACAAAGACCTTCAACAAGCAGTGGCACGGTATGGCTAGCGTGCACTGTGACCAACCAAAGGATGCATACGTCACTGACTACGACCGAATAAGTCCACTATGTGTGGTCAACATTGACAACTCATAACACGAGTCACAAATGGTCAGAGGGAGAGACAATGGTCTGGGAATCCTATGTATTGACTAGAAAGGACAAAGAACTTCAATACGTAGTGGCACGGTGTGGCTTATATGCACACCAAATAAGCAAACTAGGCATATGTCACTGGTCATGACTAGAGAATTTCAATATGGGTGGTCAACATTGACGAACCATAACACGAGTCACAAACCGTCAGGAGAGGAAACAATGCTATGGGAATATTGGTTATAAACTACCAAGTACAACGACCGTCAACGAGGAGTAGCACGGTGTGGCTACCATGCAAAATGACAGACCAAAGTATGCATGTATACTTCCTTTGAGAAAAGAAATCCTCTATGTGTGGTCAACGTTGACAACTCATAATACTTGTCACAAATGGTCAGAGGGGGAAGCAATGGTTTGGGAACACCAGGTATCAAATAGCAAGCACAAGGGGCTTCGATACGTTGTGGCACGGTGTGGAGACCATGCACGATGACCAACCACAGTAGGCATATGTCACAAACCATGACCAAATAATGCCACTAAGTGTGGTAAACTTTGACAACTCATAACAAGAGTCACAAATGGTCAGGGTGGAAGATAATGGTTTGTGAATACTGGTTATCGACTAGCAAGTACAACCACATTCAATATATAATGGCACAATGTGGCTTCAATGCACAGTGACCAACCACAGTATGCATATGTCACTAACCATGACCAACAAATTTTACTAGATGTGGTCAACGTTGAAAACGCATAACACGAGTCACAAATGGTCAGAGGGGAAAACAATGGGTTGGGAACACTAGTTATCAACTAGCAAGTACAAAGACCTTCAACAAGCAGTGGCAAGGTATGGATAGCGTGCACAGTGACCAACCAAAGGATGCATACGTCACTGACTACGACCGAATAAGTCCACTATGTGTGGTCAACATTGACAACTCATAAAACGAGTCAGTCAGATGGAGAGACAATGGTTTGGGAAGCCAATGTATTGACTAGAAAGGACAAAGAACTTCAATACGTACTGGCACGGTGTGGCTAATATGCACACCAAACAACTAAACTAGGCATATATCACTGATCATGACAGGAGAATTTCAATATGGGTGGTCACGATTGACCAACCATAACACGAGTCACAAACGCCGCAGAGAAAACAATGCTATGGGGAATTGGTTCTCAACTACCAAGTACAACGACCGTTAGTCAGTAGTAGCACGGTGTGGCTACCATGCACAATGACCTACCAAAGTAGGCATATGTATTTTCTTTGACCAAAGAAATCCGCTTTGTGTAGTCAACGTTGACAACTCATAATACCAGTCACAAATAATCAGAGGGGGAAACGATGGTTTGGGAACACCAGGTATCAAATAGCAAGCACAAAGGGCTTCAATACGATGTGGCACAGTGTGGAGACCATGCACGATGACCAACCAAAGTAGGCATATGTCACTGACCATGACCAAATAATGTCACTAAGTGTGGTAAACTTTGACAACTCATAACACGAGTCACAAATGGTCAGGGTGGAAGATAATGGTTTGTGAATACTAGTTATCGACTAGCAAGTACAAATACCTTCAATATGTAGTGGCACAGTGTGGCTTCAATGCACAGTGACCAACCAAATTATGCATATGTCACTAACCATGACCAATAAATTTCACTTCATGTGGTCAACGTTGAAAACGCATAAAACGAGTCACAAATGGTCAGAGGGGGAAACAATGAGTTGGGAACACTAGTTACCCACTAGCAAGTACAAAGACCTTCAACAAGCAGTGGCACGGTATGGCTAGCGTGGGTAGTGACCAGTCAAAGGATGCATACGTCACTGACTACGACCGAATAAGTCCACTGTGTGTGATCAACATTGACAAATCATAACACGAGTCACAAATGGTCAGAGTGAGATACAATGGTTTGGGAAGCCTATGTATTGACTATAAAGGACAAAGAACTTCAATACGTAGTGGCACGGTGTGGCTAATATGCACACGAAACAACCAAACTAGGCATATGTGACTGATCATGACCAGAGACTTTCAATATGGGTGGTCAACATTCACCAACCATACCACGAGTCACAAACGGTCAGGAGAGGAAACAATGTTATGGGAATATTGGTTCTCAACTACCAAGTACAATGACTGTCAATCAGTAGTAGCACGATGTGGCTACCATGCACAATGACCGACCAAAGTAGGCATATATACTGCCTTTGAGCAAAGAAATCCGTTGTGTGTGGTCAACATTGACAACTCATAATACGAGTCGCAAATGGTCAGAGGGGGAAGCAATGGTTTGGGAACACCAGGTATCAAATAGCAAGCACAAGGGGGTTCAATACGTTGTGGCACGGTGTGGAGACCATGCACGATGACCAACCAAAGTAGGCATATGTCACTGACCATGACCAAATAATGTCACCAAGTGTGGTAAACTTTGACAACTCATAACACAAGTCACAAATGGTCAGGATGGAAGATAATGGTTTGTGAATACTAGTTATCGACTAGCAAGTACAAATACCTTCAATATGTAGTGGCACGGCGTGGCTTCAATGCACAGTGACCAACCAAATTATGCATATGTAACTAACCATGACCAACAAATTTCACTTCATGTGGTCAACGTTGAAAACGTATAACACGAGTCACAAATGGTCAGAGGGGAGAACAATGGGTTGGGAACACTAGTTATCAACTAGCAAGTACAAAGACCTTCAACAAGCAGTGGCACGGTATGGCTAGCATGCACAGTGACCAACCCAAGGATGCATACGTTACTGACTACGACCGGATAAGTCCAATATGTGTGGTCAACATTGACAACTCATAACACGAGTCACAAATGGTCAGAGGGAGAGACAATGGTTTGCGAAGCCTATGTATTGACTAGAAAGGACAAATAACTTCAATACATAGTGGCACGATGTGGCTAATATGCACACCAAACAACCAAACTAGGCATATGTCACTGATCATGACCAGAGATTTTCAATATGGGTGGTCAACGTTGACCAACCATAACACGAGTCACAGACGGTCAGTAGAGGAAACAATGCTATGGGAATATCGGTTCTCAACTACCAAGTACAACGACCTTCAGTCAGTAGTAGCACGGTGTGGCTACCATGCACAATGACTGGCCAAAGTAGGCATATGTACTGCCTTTGACCAAAGAAATCTGCTGTGTGTGGTCAACGTTGAAAACTCATAATACGAGTCACAAATGGTCAAAAGGGAAAAGAATGGTTTGGGAACACCCAATATCAAATAGAAAGCACAAGGGGCTTCAATACGCTGTGGCACAGTGTGGAGACCATGCACAATGACCAACCAAAGTAGGCATATGTCACTGACCATGACCAAATAATGTCACCAAGTGTGGTAAACTTTGACAACTCATAACACGAGTCACAAATGGTCAGGGTGGAAGATAATGGTTTGTGAATACTAGTTATCGACTAGCAAGTACAAATACCTTCAATATGCAGTGGCACAATGTGGCTTCAATGCACAGTGACCAACCAACGTATGCATATGTCACTAACCATGACCAACAAAATTCACTTCATGTGGTCAAGGTTGAAAACGCATAACACGAGTCACAAATGGTCCGAGGGGAAAACAATGCGCTGGGAGCACTAGTTATCAACTAGCAAGTACAAAGACCTTAAACAAGCAGTGGCACGGTATGGCTAGCGTGCACAGTGACCAACCAAAGGATGCATACGTCACTGACTACGACCGAATAAGTCCACTATGCGTGGTCAACATTGACAACTCATAACACGAGTCACAAATGGTGAGAGGGAGAGACAATGGTTTGGGAAGCCTATGTATTGACTAGAAAGGACAAAGAACTTCAATACCTAGTGGTACGGTGTGGCTAATATGCACACCAAACAAGCAAACTAGGCATAAGTCACTGATCATGACCAGAGAATTTCAATATGGGTGGTCAACATTGACGAACCATAACACGCGTCACAAACGGTCAGGAGAGGAAACAATGCTATGGGAATATTGGTTCTCAACTACCAAGTACAACGACCGTCAATCAGTAGTAGCACGGTGTGGCTGCCATGCACTATGACCGACCAAAGTACGCATATATACTGCCTTTGAGCAAAGAAATCCGCTGTGTGTGGTCAACGTTGACAACTCATAATACGAGTCACAAATGGTCAGCGGGGGAAGCAATGGTTTGGGAACACCAGTTATCAAATAGCAAGCACAGGGGGCTTCAATACGTTGTGGCACGGTGTGGAGACCATGCACGATGACCAACCAAAGTAGGCATATGTCACAAACCATGACCAAATAATGCCACTAAGTGTGGTAAACTTTGACAACTCATAACACGAGTCACAAATGGTCAGGGGGAAGATAATGGTTTGTGAATACTAGTTATCAACCAGAAAGTACAAACACATTCAATATGTAGTGGCACAATGTGGCTTCAATGCACAGTGACCAACCAAAGCATGCATATGTCACTAACCATGACCAACAAATTTCAGTTCATGTGGTTAACGTTGAAAACGCATAACACGAGTCACAAATGGTCAGAGGGGAAAACAATATGTTGGGAACACTAGTTATCAACTAGCAAGTACAAAGACCTTCAAGAAGCAGTGGCACAGTATGGCTAGCGTGCACAGTGACCAACCAAAGGATGCATACGTCACTGAATACGACCGAATAAGTCCACTATGTGTGGTCAACATTGACAACTCATAACACGAGTCACAAATGGTCAGAGGGAGAGACAATGGTTTGGGAAGCCAATGTATTGACTAGAAAGGACAAAGAACTTCAATACGTAGTGGCACGGTGTGGCTAGTATGTACACCAAACAACCAAACTAGGCATACGTCACTGATTATGACCGGAGAATTTCAATATGGGTGGTCACCATTGACCAACCATAACACCAGTCACAAACGGTCAGCAGAGAAAAAAATGCTATGGGGAATTGGTTCTCAACTACCAAGTACAACGACCGTGAGTCAGTAGTAGCACGGTGTGGCTACCATGCACAATGACCTACCAAAGTAGGCATATGTACTACCTTTGAGCAAAGAATTCCGCTATGCGTGGTCAACGTTGACAACTCATAATACCAGTCACAAATGGTCAGAGGGGGAAACAATGGTTTGGGAACACCAGGTATCAAATAGCAAGCACAAGGGTCTTCAATACGATGTGGCACGGTGTGGAGACCATGCACGATGACCAACCAAAGTAGGCATATGTCACGGACCATGACCAAATAATGTCACTAAGTGTGGTAAACTTTGACAACTCATAACACGAGTCACAGATGGTCAGGGTGGAAGATAATGGTTTGTGAATACTAGTTATCGACTAGAAAGTTCAAATACCTTCAATATGTAGTCGCACACTGTGGCTTCAATGCAGAGTGACCAACCAAATTATGCATTTTTGACTAACCATGACCAAAAAATATCACTTCATGTGGTCAACGTTGAAAACGCATAACACCAGTCACAAATGGTCAGAGGGGAAAACAATGGGTTGGGAACACTAGTTATCAACTAGCAAGTACAAAGACCTTCAACAAGCAGTGGCACGATATGGCTAGCGTGCACAGTGACCAGCCCAAGGATGCATACGTCACTGACTACGGCCGAATAAGTCCACAATGTGTGGTCAGCATTGACAACTCATAACACGAGTCACAAATGGTTAGAGGGAGAGACAATGGTTTGGGAAGCCTATGTATTGACTAGAAAGGACAAAGAACTTCAATACGTAGTGGCACGGTGTGGCTAATATGCACACCAAACAACCAAACTAGGCATATATCACTGATCATGACCAGAGAATTTCAATATGGATGGTCAACGTTGACCAACCATAACACGACTCTCAAACGGTCAGGAGAGAAAACAATGATATGGGAATATCGGTTCTCAACTACCAAGTACAGCGACCTTCAGTCAGTAGCATCACGGTGTGGCTACCATGCACAATGACCGACCAAAGTAGGCATATGTATTGCCGTTGACCAAAGAAATCCGTTGTGTGTGGTCAACGTTGACAACTCATAATACGAGTCACAAATGGCCAGAGGGGGGAGCAATGATTTGGGAACACCAGGTATTAAATAGCAAGCACAAGGGGCTTCAATACGTTGTGGCACGGTGTGGAGACCATGCACGATCACCAACCAAAGTAGGCATATGTCACAAACCATGACCAAATAATGCCACTAAATGTGGTAAACTTTGACAACTCATAACACGAGTCACAAATGGTCAGGGTGGAAGATAATGGTTTGTGAATACTAGTTATCGACTAGCAAGTACAAACACCTTCAATATGCAGTGGCACAACGTGGCTACAATGCACAGTGACCAACCAAAGTATGCATATGTCACTAACCATGACCAACAAAATTCACTTCATGTGGTCAACGTTGAAAACGCATAACACAATTCACAAATGGTCAGAGGGGGAAACAATGGATTTTGAACACTAGTTATCAACCTGCAAGTACAAAGACCTTCAACAAGCAGTGGCACGGTATGGCTAGCGTGCTCAGTGACCAACCAAAGGATGCATACGTCACTGACTATGACCGAATAAGTTCACTATGTGTGGTCAACATTTGACAACTCATAACACGAGTCACAATTGATCAGAGGGAGAGACAATGGTTTGGGAAGCCTATGTATTGACTAGAAAGGACAAAGAACTTCAATACGTATTGGCATGGTGTGGTTAACATGCGCACCAAACAACCAAACTAGGCATATGTTACCGATAATGACCCCAGAATTTCAATAAGGGTGGTTAACATTGACCAACCATAACACGAGTCACAAACGGTCAGGAGAGGAAACAATGCTATGGGAATATCGGTTCTCGACTACCAAGTACAACGACCTTCAGTCAGTAGTAGCACGGTGTGGCTACCATGCTCAATGACCGACAAAACTAGCCATATGTATTGCCTTTGACCAAAGAAATTTGCTGTGTGTGGTCATCGTTGACAACTCATACTACGAGTCACAAATGGTCAGAGGGGGAAACAATGGTTTGGGAACACCAAGTATCAAATAGCAAGCACAAAGGACATCAATACGCTGTGGCACGGTGTGGAGACCATGCACGAAGACCAATCAAAATAGGCATATGTCACTGACCACGACCAAATAATGTCACCAAGTGTGGTAAACTTTGACAACTCATAACATGGGTCACAAGTGATCAGGGTGGAAGATAATGGTTTGTGAATACTAGTTATCGACTAGCAAGTACAAATAACTTCAATATGTAGTGGCACAATGTGGCTTCAATGCACAGTGACCAACCAAAGTATGCAGATGTCACTAACCATGGCCAACAAATTTCACTTAATGTGGTCAACGTTGAAAACGCATAACACGAGTCACAAATGGTCAGAGGGAAAAACAATGTGTTGGGAACACTAGTTATCAACTAGCAAGTACAAAGACCTTCAACAAGCAGTGGCACGGTATGGTTAGCGTGCACAGTGACCAACCAAAGGATGCATACGTCACTGACTACGACCGAATAAGTCCACTATGTGTGGTCAACATTGACAACTCATAACACGAGTCAAAAATGGTCAGAGGGAGAGACAATGGGTTGGGAAGCCTATGTATTGACTAGAAAGGACAAAGAACTTCAATACGTAGTGGCACGGTGTGGCTAATATGCACACGAAACAACCAAACTAGGCATATGTCACTGATCATGACCAGAGACTTTCAATATGGGTGGTCAACATTGACCAACCATAACACGAGTCACAAACGGTCAGGCGAGGAAAAAATGCTATGGGAATATTGGTTCTCAACTACCAAGTACAACGACCGTCAACCAGTAGTAGCAGGGTGTGGCTACCATGCACAATGACTGACCAAAGTAGGCATATATNAGACCTTCAACAAGCAGTGGCACGGTATGGCTAGCGTGCACAGTGACCAACCAAAGGATGCATACGTCACTGACTACGACCGAATAAGTCCACTATGTGTGGTCAACATTGACAACTCATAACACGAGTCAAAAATGGTCAGAGGGAGAGACAATGGGTTGGGAAGCCTATGTATTGACTAGAAAGGACAAAGAACTTCAATACGTAGTGGCACGGTGTGGCTAATATGCACATCAAACAACCAAACTATGCATATGTCACTGATCGTGACCAGAGAATTTCAATGTGGGTGGTCATCATTGACCAACCATAACACGAGTCACAAACGGTCAGGAGAGGAAACAATGCTATGGGAATATTGGGTCTCAACTACCAAGTACAATGACCGTCAATCAGTAGTAGCAAGGTGTGGCTACCATGCACAATGACCGACCAAAGTAGGCATATATACTGCCTTTGAGCAAAGAAATCTGTGTGTGTTGTCAACGTTGACAACTCATAATACGAGTCACAAATGGTCAGAGGGGGAAGCAATGGCTTGGGAACACCAGGTATCAAATAGCAAACACAAGGGGCTTCAATACGTTCTGGCACGGTGTGGAGACCATGCACGATGACAAACCAAAGTAGGCATATGTCACAAACCATGACCAAATAATGCCATTAAGTGTGGTAAAGTTTGACAACTCATAACACGAGTCACAAATGGTTAGGGTGGAAGATAATGTTGTGTGAATACTAGTTATCGACTAGCAAGTACAAACACCTTCAATATGTAGTGGCACAATGTGCTACAATGCACAGTGACCAACCAAAGTATGCATGTGTCACTAACCATGACCAACAAATTTCACTTCATGTGGTCAACGTTGAAAACGCATAACACGATTCACAAATGGTCAGAGGCGGGAACAATGGATTGTGAACACTAGTTATCAACCAGCAAGTACAAATACCTTCAACAAGCAGTGGCACGGTATGGCTTACATGCACAGTGACCAACCAAAGGATGCATACGTCACTGACTACGACCGAATAAGTCCACTATGTGTGGTCAACATTGAAAACTCATAACACGAGTCACAAATGATCAGAGGGAGAGACAATGGTTTGCGAAGCCTACGTATTGACTAGGAAGGACAAAGAACTTCAATACGTAGTGGCAGGGTGTGGCTAATATGCACACCAAACAACCAAACTAGGCATATGTCACCGATCATGACCAGAGAATTTCAATATGGGTGGTCAACATTGACCAACCATAACACGAGTCACAAACGGTCAGGAGAGGAAACAATGCTATGGGAATATTGGTTCTCAACTACCAAGTACAAGGACGGTCAATCAGTAGTAGCACGTTGTGGCTACCATGCACAATGACCGACCAAAGTATGCATATATACTGCCTTTGAGCAAAGACATCCGCTGTGTGTGGTCAACATTGATAACTCATAATACGAGTCACAAATTGTCAGCGGGGGAAGCAATGGTTTGGAAACACCAGGTATCAAATAGCGAGCACAAGGGGTTTCAATACGCTGTGGCACAATGTGGAGACCATGCACGATGACCAACCAAAGTAGGCATATGTCACTGACCAAGACCAAATAATGTCACCAAGTGTGGTAAACTTTGACAACTCATAACACGAGTCACAAATGGTCAGGGTGGAAGATAATGGTTTGTGAATACTAGTTATCGACTAGCAAGTAAAAACACCTTCATTATGTAGTGGCACAAAATGGCTTCAGTGCACAGTGACCAACCAAAGTATGCAGATGTCACTAACCATGACCAACAAATTTCACTTCATGTGGTCAACGTTGAAAACGCATAACATGAGTCACAAATGGTAAGAGGGGGAAACAATGAGTTGGGAACACTTGTTATCAACATGCAAGTATAAAGACCTTCAACAAAAAGTGGCACGGTATGGCTAGCGTGCACAGTGACCAACCAAAGGATGCTTACGTCACTGTCTACGACCGAATAAGTCCACTATGTGTGGTCAACATTGAAAACTCATAACACGAGTCGAAAATGGTCAGAGGGAGAGACAATGGTTTGGGAAGCTTATGTATTGACTAGAAAGAAAAAAGAACTTCAATACGTAGTGGCATAGTGTGGCTAATATGCACACCAAACAAGCAAACTAGGCATATGTCACTGATCATGACCAGAGAATTTCAATATGGGTGGTCAGCATTAACCAACAATAACCCGAGTCACAAACGGCCAGGAGAGGAAACAATGCTATGGGAATATTGGTTCTCAACTTCCAAGTACAATGACCGTCAATCAGTAGTAGCACGGTGTGGCTACCATGCACAATGACCGACCAAAGTAGGCATATATACTGCCTTTGAGCAAAGAAATCCGCTGTGTGTGGTCAACGTTGAGAACTCATAATACGAGTCACAAATGGTCAGAGGGGGAAGCAATGGTTTGGGAAAACCAGGTATCAAATAGCAAGCACAAGGGGCTTCAATACGTTGTGGCACGGTGTGTAGACCATGCACGATGACAAACCAAAGTAGGCATATGTCACAAACCATGACCAAATAATGCCACTAAGTGTGGTAAACTTTGACAACTCATAACACGGGTCACAAATGGTCAGGGTTGAAGATAATGGTTTGTAAATACTAGTTATCGACTAGCAAGTACAAAAACCTTCAATATGTAGTGGCACAATGTGGCTACAATACACAGTGACCAACCAAAGTATGCACATGTCACTAACCATGACCAACAAATTTCATTTCATGTGGTCAACGTTGAAAACGCACAACACGATTCACAAATGGTCAGAGGGGGAAACAATGGATTGTGAACACTATTTATCAACCAGCAAGTACAAAGACCTTCAACAAACAGTGGCACGGTATGGCTAGTGTGCACGGTGACCAACCAAAGGATGCAAACGTCACTGAATACGACCGAATAAGTCCACTATGTGTGGTCAACATTGACAACTCATAACACGAGTCACAAATGATCAGAGGGAGAGACAATGGTTTGGGAAGCCTATGTATTGACTAGAGAGGACAACGAACTTCAAAACGTAGTGGCACGGTGTGACTTATATGCACACCAAACAACCAAAATAGGCATATGTCAGTGATCATGACCAGAGAATTTCAATAAGGGTGGTCAACGTTGACCAACCATAACACGAGTCACAAACGGTCAGGAGAGGAAACAATGCTATGAGAATAACGGTTCTCAACTACCAAGTACAACGACCTTCAGTCAGTAGTGGCACGGTATGGCTACCATGCACAAAGACCGACCAAAGTAGGCATATGTACTGCATTTGACCAAAGAAATCCGCTGTGTGTTGTCAACGTTGACAACTCATAATACCAGTCACAAATGGTCAGAGGGGGAAACAATTGTTTGGGAACACCAAGTATTAAATAGCAAGCACAAGGGGAATCAATACGCTGTGGCACGGTGTGGAGACCATGCACGATGACCAACCAAAGTAGGCATATGTCACTGACCATGACCAAATAATGTCACCAAGTGTGGTAAACTTTGACAACTCATAACAGGAGTCACAAATCATCAGGGTGGAAGATAATGGTTTGTGAATACTAGTTATCGACTAGGAAGTACAAATACCTTCAATATGTAGTGGCACAATGTGGCTTCAATGCACAGTGACCAACCAAAGTATGCAGATGTCACTAACCATGACGATCAAATTTCACTTCATGTGGTCAACGTTGAAAACGCATAACACGAGTCACAAATGGTCAGAGGGGAAAACAATGG
>SZWC01004171.1:135018-145934 GCA_023375785.1 Penium margaritaceum
AACTCATAACAGGAGTCACAAATCATCAGGGTGGAAGATAATGGTTTGTGAATACTAGTTATCGACTAGGAAGTACAAATACCTTCAATATGTAGTGGCACAATGTGGCTTCAATGCACAGTGACCAACCAAAGTATGCAGATGTCACTAACCATGACGATCAAATTTCACTTCATGTGGTCAACGTTGAAAACGCATAACACGAGTCACAAATGGTCAGAGGGGAAAACATTGTGTTGGAAACACTAGTTATCAACTAGCAAGTACAAAGACCTTCAAAAAGCAGTGGTACGGTATGGCTAGCGTGCAGAGTGACCAACCAAAGGATGCATACGTCACTGACTACGACCAAATAAGTCAACTATGTGTAGTCAACATGGACAACTCATAACACGAGTCACGAATGATCAGAGGGAGAGACAATGGTTTGGGAAGCCTATGCATTGACTAGACAGGACAAAGAACTTCAATACGTAGTGGCACGGTGTGGCTAATATGCACACCAAACAACCAAACTAGGCATATGTCACTGATCATGACCAGAGAATTTCAATATGGGTGGTCAACGTTGACCAACCATAACACGACTCACAAACGGTCAGGAGAGGAAACAATGCTATGGGAATATTGGTTATCAACTACCAAGTACAACGACCTTCAGTCAGTAGTGGCACGATGTGGCTACCATGCACAATGTCCGACCAAACTAGGCATATGTACTGCCTTTGACCAAAGAAATCCGCTGTGTGTGGTCAACGTTGTCAACTCATAATACAAGTCACAAACGGTCAGAGGGGGAAACAATGGTTTGGGAACACCAAGTATCAAATAGCAAGCACAAGGGGCATCAATACGCTGTGGCACGGTGTGCAGACCATGTACGATGACCAACCAAAGTAGGCATATGTCACTGACCATGACCAAATAATGTCACCAAGTGTGGTAAACATAGACAACTCATAACACGAGTCACAAATGGTCAGGGTGGAAGATAATGGTCTGTGAATACTAGTTATCGACTAGCAAGTACAAATACCTTCAATATGTAGTGGAACAACGTGGCTTCAATGCACAGTGACCAACCAAAGTATGCAGATGTCACTAACAATGACCAACAAATTTCACTTCATGTGGTCAACGTTGAAAATGCATAACATGAGTCACAAATGGTCAGAGGGGGAAACACTGAGTTGGGAATACTAGTTATCAACTAGCAAGTACAAAGACCTTCAACAAGCAGTGGCACGGTATGGCTAGCGTGCACAGTGACCAACCAAAGGATGCATACGTCACTGACTACGTCCGAATAAGTCCACCATGTGTGATCAACATTGACAACTCATAACACGAGTCACAAATGGTCAGAGGGAGAGACAATGGTTTGGGAAGCCTATGTATTGACTATAAATGACAAAGAACTTCAATACGTAGTGGCACGGTGTGGCTAATATGCACACAAAACAACCAAACTAGGCATATGTGACTGATCATGACCAGAGACTTTCAATATGGGTGGTCAACATTGACCAACCATACCACGAGTCACACACGGTCAGGAGAGGAAACAATGCTATGGAAATATTGGTTCTCAACTACCGAGTACAACGACCGTCAATCAGTAGTAGCACGGTGTGGCTACCATGCACAATGACCGACCAAAGTAGGCATATATACTGCCTTTGAGCAAAGAAATCTGTTGTGTGTGGTCAACGTTGTCAACTCATAATACGAGTCGCAAATGGTCAGAGAGGGAAGCAATGGTTTGGGAACACCAGGTATCAAATAGCAAGCACAAGGGGCTTCAATATGTTGTGGCACGGTGTGGAGACCATTCACGATGACCAACCAAAGTAGGCATATGTCACTGACCATGACCAAATAATGTCACTACGTGTGGTAAACTTTGACAACTCATAACACGAGACACAAATGGTCAGGGTGGAAGACAATGGTTTGTGAATACTACTTATCGACTAGCAAGTACAAATACCTTCAAAATGTAGTGGCACGGCGTGGCTTCAATGCACAGTGACCAACCAAAGTATGCATATGTCACTAACCATGACCAACAAATTTCACTTCATGTGGTCAACGTTGAAAACGCATAACACGAGTCACAAATGGTTAGAGGGGAAAAAATGGGTTGGGAACACTAGTTATAAACTAGCAAGTACAAAGACCTTCAACCAGCAGTGGCACGGTATGGCTAGCATGCACAGTGACCAACCAAAGGATGCATACGTCACTGACTGCGACCGAATAAGTCCACTATGTGTGGTCAACATGGACAACTCATAACACGAGTCACAAATGGTCAGAGTGAGAGACAATGGTTTGGGAAGCCTATGTATTGACTAGAAAGGACAAAGAATTTCAATACGTAGTGGCACGGTGTGGCTAATATGCACACCAAACAAGCAAACTAGGCATATGTCACTGATCATGACCAGAGAATTTCAATATGGGTGGTCAACATTGACCAACCATAACACGAGTCACAAACGGTCAGGAGAGGAAACAATGCTATGGGAATATTGGTTCTAAACTACCAAGTACAACGACCGTCAATCAGTAGTAGCACGGTGTGGCTACCATACACAATGACCGACCAAAGTATGCATATATATTGCCTTTGAGCAAAGAAATCCGCTGTGTGTGGTCAACGTTGACAACTCATAATACGATTCACAAATGGTCAGAGGGGGAAACAATAGTTTGGGAACACCAAGCATCAAATAGCAAGCACAAGGGGCATCAATACGCAGTGGCATTGTGTGGAGACCATGCACGATGACCAACCAAAGTAGGCATATGTCACTGACCATGACCAAATAATGTCACCAAGTGTGGTAAACTTTGACAACTCATAACACGAGTCACAAATGGTCAGGGTGGAAGATAATGGGTTGTGAATACTAGTTATCGTCTAGCAGGTACAAATACCTTCAATATGTAGTGGCACAATGTGGCTTCAATGCACAGTGACCAACCAAAGTATGCAGATGTCACTAGCCATGACCAACAAATTTCACTTCATGTGGTCAACGTTGAAAACGCATAACACGAGTCACAAATGGTCAGAGGGGAAAAAAATGTGTTGGGACCACTAGTTTTCAACTAACAAGTACAAAGACCTTCAACAAGCAGTGGCACGGTATGGCTAGCGTGCACAGTGACCAACCAAAGGATGCATACGTCACTGACTACGACCGAATAAGTCCACTATGTGTGGTCAACATTGACAACTCATAACACGAGTCACAAATGGTCAGAGGGAGAGACAATGGGTTGGGAAGCCTATGTATTGACTAGAAAGGACAAAGAACTTCAATACGTAGTGGCACGGTGTGGCCAATATGCACACCAAACAGCCAAACTAGGCATATGTCACTGATCGTGACCAGAGAATTTCAATATGGGTGGTCAACATTGACCAACCATAACACGAGCCACAAACGGGCAGGAGAGGAAACAATGCTATGCGAATATTGGTTATCAACTACCAAGAACTATGACCGTCAATCAGTAGTAGCTCGGTGAGGCTACCATGCACAATGACCGACCAAAGTAGGCATATATACTGCCTTTGAGCAAAAAAATCCGCTGTGTGTGGTCAACGTTGACAACTCATAATACGAGTCACAAATGGTCAGAGGGGGAAGCAATGGTTTGGGAACACCAGGTATCAAATAGCAAGCACAAGGGGCTTCAATACGTTGTGGCACGGTGTGGAGACCATGCACGATGACAATCCAATGTAGGCATATGTCACTGACCATGACCAAAGAATGCCACTAAGTGTGGTAAACTTTGACAACTCATAACACGAGTCACAAATGGTCTGGGTGGAAGACAATGGTTTGTGGATACTAGCTGTCGACTAGCAAGTACAAACACCTTCAATATGTAGTGGCACAATGTGCTACAATGCACAGTGACCAACCAAACTATGCATATGTCACTAACCATGACCAACAAACTTCACTTCATGTGGTCAATGTTGAAAATGCATAACACGAGTCACAAATGGTCACAGGGGAAAAAATGCGTTGGGAGCACTAGTTATCAACTAGCAAGTACAAAGACCTTCAACAAGTAGTGGCACGGTATGGCTAGCGTGCACAGTGACCAACCAAAGGATGCTACGTCACTGACTACGACCGAATAAGTCCACTATGTGTGGTCAACATTGACAACTCATAACACGAGTCACAAATGGTCAGAGGGAGAGACAATGGTTTGGGAAGCCTATGTATTGACTAGAAAGAACAAAGAACTTCAATACGTAGTGGCACGGTGTGGCTAATATGCACACCAAACAAGCAAACTAGGCATATGTCACTGATCATGACCAGAGAACTTCAATATGGGTGGTCAACATTGACCAACCATAACACGAGTCACAAACGGTCAGGAGAGGAAACAATGCTATGGGAATATTGGTTCTCAACTACCAAGTACAACGATTTTCAATCAGTAGTAGCACGGTGTGGCTACCATGCACAATGACCGAGCAAAGTATGCACATATACTGCCTTTGAGCAAAGACATCCGCTGTGTGTGGTCAACGTTGACAACTCATAATACGAGTCACAAATTGTCAGCGGGGGAAGCAATGATTTGGGAACACCAGGTATCAAATAGCAAGCACAAGGGGCTTCAATACGCTGTGGCACGGTGTGGAGACCATGCACGATGACCAACCAAAGTAGGCATATGTCACTGACCATGACCAAATCATGTCACCAAGTGTGGTAAACTTTGACAACTCGTAACACGAGTCACAAATGGTCAGGGTGGAAGATAATGGTTTGTGAATACTAGTTATCGACTAGCAAGTACAAATACCTTCAATATGTAGTGGCACAACGTGGCTTCAATGCACAGTGACCAACCAAAGTATGCAGATGTCACTAACCATGACGATCAAATTTCACTTCATGTGGTCAGCATTGACAACTCATAATACGAGTCGCAAATGCTCAGAGGGGGAAGCAATGGTTTGGCAAAACCAGGTATCAAATAGCAAGCACAAGGGGCTGCAATACGCTGTGGCACGGTGTGGAGACCAGGCACGATGACCAACCAAGGTAGGCATATGTCACTGACTACGACTGAATAAGTTTACTATGTGTGGTCAACATTGACCAACCATACCACGAGTCACAAATGGTCAGAGGGGGAAACGATGGTTTGGGAACACCAAGTATCAAGTAGCAAGCACAAGGGGCTGCAATACGCTGTGGCACGGTGTGGAGACCAGGCACGATGACCAACCAAGGTAGGCATATGTCACTGACTACGACTGAATAAGTTTACTATGTGTGGTCAACATTGACCAACCATACCACGAGTCACAAATGGTCAGAGGGGGAAACGATGGTTTGGGAACACCAAGTATCAAGTAGCAAGCACAAGGGGCTGCAATACGCTGTGGCACGGTGTGGAGACCAGGCACGATGACCAACCAAGGTAGGCATATGTCACTGACTACGACTGAATAAGTTTACTATGTGTGGTCAACATTGACCAACCATACCACGAGTCACAAATGGTCAGAGGGGGAAACGATGGTTTGGGAACACCAAGTATCAAGTAGCAAGCACAAGGGGCTGCAATACGCTGTGGCACGGTGTGGAGACCAGGCACGATGACCAACCAAGGTAGGCATATGTCACTGACTACGACTGAATAAGTTTACTATGTGTGGTCAACATTGACCAACCATACCACGAGTCACAAATGGTCAGAGGGGGAAACGATGGTTTGGGAACACCAAGTATCAAGTAGCAAGCACAAGGGGCTGCAATACGCTGTGGCACGGTGTGGAGACCAGGCACGATGACCAACCAAGGTAGGCATATGTCACTGACTACGACTGAATAAGTTTACTATGTGTGGTCAACATTGACCAACCATACCACGAGTCACAAATGGTCAGAGGGGGAAACGATGGTTTGGGAACACCAAGTATCAAGTAGCAAGCACAAGGGGCTGCAATACGCTGTGGCACGGTGTGGAGACCAGGCACGATGACCAACCAAAGTATGCAGATGTCACTAACCATGACCAACAAATTTCACTTCATGTGGTCAACGTTGAAAATGCATAACACGAGTCACAAATGGTCAGAGGGGAAAACAATGTGTTGGAAACACTAGTTATGAACTAGCGAGTACAAAGACCTTCAATAAGCAGTGGCACGGTATGGCTAGCGTGCACAGTGACCAACCAAAGGATGCATATGTCACTGACTACGACCGAATAAGTCCACTATGTGTAGTCAACATAGACAACTCATAACACGAGACACAAATGATCAGAGGGAGAGACAATGGTTTGCGAAGCTTATGTATTGACTAGAAAGGACAAAGAACTTCAATACGCAGTGGCACGTTATGGCTAATATGCACACAAAACAACCAAACTAGGCATATGTGACTGATCATGACCAGAGACTTTCAATATGGGTGGTCAACATTGACCAACCATACCACGAGTCACAAATGGTCAGGAGAGGAAACAATGCTATGGGAATATTGGTTCTCAACTACCAAGTACAACGACCGTCAATCAGTAGTAGCACGGTGTGGCTACCATGCACAATGACCGACCAAAGTAGGCATATATACTGCCTTTGAGCAAAGAAATCCGTTGTGTGTGGTCAATGTTGACAACTCATAATACGAGTCGCAAATGCTCAGAGGGGGAAGCAATGGTTTGGCAACACCAGGTATCAAATAGCAAGCACAAGGGGCTTCAAAACGTTGTGGCACGGTGTGGAGACCATACACGATGACCAACCAAAGTAGGCATATGTCATTGACCATGACCAAATAATGTCACTAAGTGTGGTAAACTTTGACAACTCATAACACGAGTCACAAATGGTCAGGGTGGAAGATTATGGTTTGTGAATACTAGTTATCTGCTAGCAAGTATAAATACCTTCAATATGTAGTGGCACGGCGTGGATTCAATGCGCAGTGACCAACCAAATTATGCATGTCACTAACCATGACCAACACATTTCACTTCATGTGGTCAACGTTGAAAACGTATAACATGAGTCACAAACGGTCAGAGGGGAAAACAATGGGCTGGGAACACTAGTTATCAACTAGCAAGTACAAAGACCTTCAATAAGCAGTGGCACGGTATGGCTAGCATGCACAGTGACCAACCCAAGGATGCATACGTCACTGACTACGACTGAATAAGTTTACTATGTGTGGTCAACATTGACAACTCATAACACGAGTCACAGATGGTCAGAGGGAGAGACAATGGTTTGGGAAGCCTATGTATTGACTAGAAAGGACAAATAACTTTAATACGTAGTGGCACGGTGTGGCTAACATGCACACCAAACAACCAAACTAGGCATATGTCACTGATCATGACCAGAGAATTTCAATAAGGGTGGTCAACGTTGACCAACCATAACACGAGTCACAAACGGTCAGGAGAGGAAACAATGCTATGGGAATAACGGTTCTCAACTACCAAGTACAACGACCTTCAGTCAGTAGTAGCACGGTAAGGCTACCATGCACAAAGACTGACCAAAGCAGGCATATGTACTGCCTTTGACCAAAGAAATCCGCTGTGTGTGGTCAACGTTGACAACTCATAATACGAGTCACAAATGGTCAGAGGGGGAAACAATGGTTTGGGAACACCAAGTATAAAATAGCAAGCACAAGGGGCATCAATACGCTGTGGCACGGTGTGGAGACCATGCACGATGACCATTCAAAGTAGGCATATGTCACTGACCATCACCAAATAATGTCACCAAGTGTGGTAAATTTTGACAACTCATAACACGAGTCACAAATGATCAGGGTGGAAGATAATGGTTTGTGAATTCTAGCTATCGACTAGCAAGTACAAATACCTTCAATATGTAGTGGCACAATGTGGCTTCAATGCACAGTGACCAACCAAAGTATGCAGATGTCACTAACCATGACCAACAAATTTCACTTCATGTGGTCAACGTTGAAAACGCATAACACGAGTCACAAATGGTCATAGGGGAAAACAATGTGTTGGAAACACTAGTTATAAACTAGCGAGTACAAAGACCTCCAATAAGCAGTGGCACGGTATGGCTAGCGTGCACAGTGACCAACCAAAGGATGCATACGTCACTGACTACGATCGAATAAGTCCACTATGTGTAGTCAACATTGACAACTCATAACACGAGTCACAAATGATCAGAGGGAGAGACAATGGTTTGGGAAGCCTATGTATTGACTAGAAAGGACAAAGAACTTCAATACGCAGTGGCACGGTGTGGCTAATATGCACACAAAACAACCAAACTAGGCATATGTGACTGATCATGACCAGAGACTTTCAATATGGGTGGTCAACATTGACCAACCATACCACGAGTCACAAATGGTCAGGAGAGGAAACAATGCTATGGGAATATTTGTTCTCAACTACCAAGTACAACGACCGTCAATCAGTAGTAGCACAGTGTGGCTACCATGCACAATGACCGACCAAAGTAGGCATATATACTGCCATTGAGCAAAGAAATCCGTTGTGTGTGGTCAACGTTGACAACTCATAATACGAGTCGCAAATGGTCAGAGGGGGAAGCAATGGTTTGGGAACACCAGGTATAAAATAGCAAGCACAAGGGGCTTCAAAACGCTGTGGCACGGTGTGGAGACCATGCACAATGACCAACCAAAGTAGGAATATGTCACTGACCATGACCAAATAATGTCACTAAGTGTGGTAAACTTTGACAACTGATAACACGACTCACAAATGGCCAGGGTGGAATATAATGGTTTGTGAATACTAGTTATCGACTAGCAAGTACAAATACCTTCAATATGTAGTGGCACACTGTGGTTTCAATTCACAGTGACCAACCAAAGTATGCATATGTCACTAGCCATGACCAACAAATTTCACTTCATGTGGTCAACGTTGAAAACGCATAACACGAGTCTCAAATGGTCACAGGGGAAAACAATGGGTTGGGAACACTAGTTATAAACTAGTAAGTACAAAGACCTTCAACCAGCAGTGGCACGGTATTGCTAGCGTGCACAGTGACCAACCAAAGGATGCATACGTCACTGACTACGACCGAATATGTCCACTATGTGTGGTCAACATGGACAACTCATAACACGAGTCACAAATGATCAGAGGGAGAGACAATGGTTTGGGAAGCCTATGTATTGACTAGAAAGGACAAAGAACTTCAATACGTAGTGGCACGGTGTGGCTAATATGCACACCAAATAACCAAACAAGGCATATGTCACTGATCATGACCAGAGAATTTCAATATGGGTGGTCAACGTTGACCAACCATAACACGACTCACAAACGGTCAGGGGAGGAAACAATGCTATGGGATTATCGGTTCTCAACTACCAAGTACAACGACCTTCAGTCAGTAGTAGCACGGTGTGGCTACCATGCACAATGACGGGCCAAAGTAGGCATATGTACTGCCTTTGACCAAAGAAATCCGCTGTGTGTGGTCAACGTTGACAACTCATAATACGAGTCACAAATGGTCAGAGGGGAAAATAATGGTTTGGGAACACCAAGTATCAAATAGCAAGCACAAGGGGCTTCAATACGCTGTGGTATGGTGTGGAGACCATGCACAATGACCAACCAAAATAGGCATATGTCATTGACCATGACCAAATAATGTCACCAAGTGTGGTAAACTTTGACAACTCATAACACGAGTCACAAATGATCAGGGTGGAAGATAATGGTTTGTGAATTCTAGCTATCGACTAGCAAGTACAAATACCTTCAATATGTAGTGGCACAATGTGGCTTCAATGCACAGTGACCAACCAAAGTATGCAGATGTCACTAACCATGACCGACAAGTTTCACTTCATGTGGTCAACGTTGAAAACGCATAACATGAGTAACAAATGGTCAGAGGGGGGAACAATGAGTTGGGAACACTAGTTATCAACTAGCAAGTACAAAGACCTTCAACAAGCAGTGGCACGGTATGGCTAGCATGCACAGTGACTAACCAAAGGATGCATACGTCACTGACTACGACCGAATAAGTCCACTATGTGTGGTCAACATTGACAACTCATAACACGAGTCACAAATGGTCAGAGGGAGAGACAATGGTTTGGGAAGCCTATGTATTGACTAGAAAGGACAAAGAACTTCAATACGTAGTGGCACGGTGTGGCTAATATGCACACCAAACAGCCAATCTAGGGTCTAGGGTTTAGGGTTTAGGGTTTAGTGTGGTAAACTTTGACAACTCATAACACGGGTCACAAATTTTCAGGGTGGAAGATAATGGTTTGTGAATACTAGTTATCGACTAGCAATTACAACCACCTTCAATATGTAGTGGCACAATGTGGCTACAATGCACAGTGAGCAACCAAAGTATGCATATGTCACTAACCATGACAAAAAAAATTCATTTCATGTGGTCAACGTTGAAAACGCACAACACTATTCAGAAATGGCCTGAGGGGGAAACAATGGATTGTGAACACTAGTTATCAACCAGCAAGTACAAAGACCTTCAACAAGCAGTGGCACGGTATGGCTAGAGTGCACAGTGACCAACCAAAGGATGCAAACGTCACTGACTACGACCGAATAAGTCCACTATGTGTGGTCAACATTGACAACTCATAACACGAGTCACAAATGATCAGAGGGAGAGACAATGGTTTGGGAAGCCTATGTATTGACTATAGAGGACAACGAACTTCAATACGTAGTGGCACGGTGTGGCTAATATGCACACCAAACAACCAAACTAGGCATATGTCACTGATCATGACCAGAGAATTTCAATAAGGGTGGTCAACGTTGACCAACCATAACACGAGTCACAAACGGTCAGGAGAGGAAACAATGCTATGGGAATA
>SZWC01004171.1:146907-165088 GCA_023375785.1 Penium margaritaceum
TTGACCAACCATAACACGAGTCACAAACGGTCAGGAGAGGAAACAATGCTATGGGAATATTGGTTCTCAACTACCAAGTACAACGATCGTCAATCAGTAGTAGCACGGTGTGGCTACCATGCACAATGACCGACCAAAGTATGCACATATACTGCCTTTGAGAACAGACATCCGCTGTGTGTGGTCAACTTTGACAACTCATAATACGAGTCACAAATTGTCAGCGGAGGAAGCAATGGTTTGGGAACACCAGGTATCAAAAAGCAAGCACAAGGGGCTTCAATACGCTATGGCACGGTGTGGAGACCATGCACGATGACCAACTAAAGTAGGCATATGTCACTGACCACGACCAAATCATGTCACCAAGTGTGGTAAACTTTGACAACTCGTAACACGAGTCACAAATGGTCAGGGTGGAAGATAATGGTTTGTGAATACTAGTTATCGACCAGCAAGTACAAATACCTTCAATATGTAGTGGCACAACGTGGCTTCAATGCACAGTGACCAACCAAAGTATGCAGATGTCACTAACCATGACCGACAAATTTCACTTCATGTGGTCAACGTAGAAAACGCATAACACGAGTCACAAATGGTCAGAGGGGGGAACAATGAGTTGGGAACACTAGTTATCAACTAGCAAGTACAAAGACCTTCAACAAGCAGTGGCACGGTATGGCTAGCGTGCACAGTGACCAACCAAAGGATGCATACGTCACTGACTACTACAGAATAAGTCCACTATGTGTGGCCAACATTGACAACTCATAACACGAGTCACAAATGGTCAGAGGGCGAGACAATGGTTTGGGAAGCCTATGTATTGACTAGAAAGGACAAAGAACTTCAATACGTAGTGGCACGGTGTGGCTAATATGCACACCAAACAGCCAAACTAGGCATATGTCACTGATCATGACCAGAGAATTTCAATATAGGTGGTCAACATTGACCAACCATAACACGAGTCACAAACGGTCAGGAGAGGAAACAATGCTATGGGAATATTGGTTCTCAACTACCAAGTACAATGACCGTCAATCAGTAGTAGCACGGTGTGGCTACCATGCACAATGACCGACCAAAGTAGGCATATATACTGCCTTTGAGCAAAGAAATCCGCTGTGTGTGGTCAACGTTGACAACTCATAATACGAGTCACAAATGGTCAGAGGGGGAAGCAATGGTTTGGGAACACCAGGTATCAAATAGCAAGCACAAGGGGCTTCAATATGTTGTGGCACGGTGTGGAGACCATGCACGATGACAAACGAAAGTAGGCATATGTCACAAACCATGACCAAATAATGCCACTAAATGTGGTAAACTTTGACACCTCATAACACGGGTCACAAATTTTTAGGGTGGAAGATAATGGTTTGTGAATACTAGTTATCGACTAGCAAGTACAAACACCTTCAATATGTAGTGGCACAATGTGGCTACAATGCACAGTGAGCAACCAAAGTATGCATATGTCACTAACCATGACCAAAAAATTTCATTTCATGTGGTCAACGTTGAAAACTCACAACACAATTCACAATTGGCCAGAGGGGAAAACAATGGATTGTGAACACTAGTTATCAACCAGCAAGTACAAAGACCTTCAACAAGCAGTGGCACGGTATGGCTAGAGTGCACAGTGACCAACCAAAGGATGCAAACGTCACTGACTACGACCAAATAAGTCCACTATGTGTGGTCAACATTGACAAGTCATAACACGAGTCACAAATGATCAGAGGGAGAGACAATGGTTTGGGAAGCCTATGTATTGACTAGAGAGGACAACGAACTTCAATACGTAGTGGCACGGTGTGGCTAATATGCACACCAAACAACCAAACTAGGCATATGTCACTGATCATGACCAGAGAATTTCAATAAGGGTGGTCAACGTTGACCAACCATAACACGAGTCACAAACGGTCAGGAGAGGAAACAATGCTATGGGAATAACGGTTCTCCACTACCAAGTACAACGACCTTCAGTCAGTAGTAGCACGGTATGGCTACCATGCACAAAGACCGACCAAAGCAGGCATATGTACTGCCTTTGACCAAANAAATCCGCTGTGTGTGGTCAACGTTGACAACTCATAATACGAGTCACAAATGGTCAGAGGGGGAAACAATGGTTTGGGAACACCAAGTATCAAATAGCAAGCACAAGGGGCATCAATACGCTGTGGCAAGGTGTGGAGACCATGCACGATGACCAACCAAAATAGGCATATGTCATTGACCATGACCAAATAATGTCACCAAGTGTGGTAAACTTTGACAACTCATAACACGAGTCACAAATGGTCAGGGTGGAAGATAATGGTTTGTGAATTCTAGCTATCGACTAGCAAGTACAAATACCTTCAATATGTAGTGGCACAATGTGGCTTCAATGCACAGTGACCAACCAAAGTATGCAGATGTCACTAACCATGACCAACAAATTTCACTTCATGTGGTCAACGTTGAAAACGCATAACACGAGTCACAAATGATCAGAGGGAGAGACAATGGTTTGGGAAGCCTATGTATTGACTAGAAAGGACAAAGAACTTCAATACGTAGTGGCATGGTGTGGCTAATATGCACACCAAACGACCAAACTAGGCATATGTCACTGGTCATGACCAGAGAATTTCAATAAGGGTGGTCAACGTTGACCAACCATAACACGAGTCACAAACGGTCAGGAGAGGAAACAATGCTATGGGAATATTGGTTATCAACTACCAAGTACAACGACCTTCAGTCAGTAGTAGCACGTTGTGGCTACCATGCACAATGACCGACCAAACTAGGCATATGTACTGCCTTTGACAAAAGAAATCCGTTGTGTGTGGTCAACGTTGACAACTCATAATACGAGTCGCAAATGGTCAGAGGGGGAAGCAATGGTTTGGGAACACCAGGTATCAAATAGCAAGCACAAGGGGCTTTAATACGTTGTGGCACGGTGTGGAGACCATGCACGATGACCAACCAAAGTAGGCATATGTCACTGACCATGACCAAATAATGTCACTAAGTGTGGTAAACTTTGACAACTCATAACACGAGTCACAAATGGTCAGGGTGGAAGATAATGGTTTGTGAATACTAGTTATCGACTAGCAAGTACAAATACCTTGAATATGTAGTGGCACGGCATGGCTTCAATGCACAGTGACCAACCAAATTATGCATATGTCACTAACCATGACCAACACATGTCACTTCATGTGGTCAATGTTGAAAACGTATAGCATGAGTCACAGATGGTCGGAGGGGAAAACAATGGGCTGGGAACACTAGTTATCAACTAGCAAGTACAAAGACCTTCAACAAGCAGTGGCACGGTATGGCTAGCGTGCACAGTGACCAACCCAAGGATGCATACGTCACTGACTACGACCGAATAAGTGCACTATGTGTGGTCAACATTGACAACTCATAACACGAGTCACAAATGGTCAGAGGGAGAGACAATGGTTTGGGAAGCCTATGTATTGAGTAGAAAGGACAAATAACTTCAATACGTAGTGGCACGGTGTGGCTAATATGCACACCAAACAACCAAACTAGGCATTTGTCACTGATCATGGCCAGAGAATTTCAATATGGGTGGTCAACGTTGACCAACCATAACACGAGTCACAGACGGTCAGGAGAGGAAACAATGTTATGGGAATATCGGTTCTCAACTACCAAGTACAACGAACGTCCGTCAGTAGTAGCACGGTGTGGCTACCATGCACAATGCACAATGACCGGCCAAAGTAGGCATATGTACTCCCTTTGACCAAAGAAATCCGCTGTGTGTGGTCAACGTTGACAACTCATAATACGAGTCACAAATGGTCAGAAGGGGAAAAAATGGTTTGGGAACACCAGGTATCAAATAGCAAGCACAAGGGGCTTCAATACATTGTGGCACGGTGTGGAGACCATGCACGATGACCAGCCAAAGTAGGCATATGGCACTAACCATGACCAAATAATGTCACTAAGTGTGGTAAACTTTGACAACTGATAACACGACTCACAAATGGTCAGGGTGGAAGATAATGGTTTTTGAATGCTAGTTATCGACTAGCAAATACAAATACCTTCAATATGTAGTGGCACAACGTGGCTTCAATTCACAGTGACCAACCAAATTATGCATATGTCACTCACCATGACCAACAAATTTCACTTCATGTGGTCAACGTTGAAAACGCATAACGCAAGTCACAAATGGTCAAAAGGCGAAGCAATGGGTTGGGAACACTAGTTATCAACTAGCAAGTACAAAGACCTTCAACAAGCAGTGGCACGGTATGGCTAGCGTACATAGTGACCAGTCCAAGGATGCATACGTCACTTACTACGGTCGAATAAGTCCACTATGTGTGGTCAACATTGACAACTCATAACACGAGTCACAAATGGTCAGAGGGATAGACAATGGTTTGGGAAGCCTATGTATTGACTAGAAAGAACAAAGAACTTCAATACGTAGTGGTACGGTGTGGCTAATATGCACACCAAACAACCAAACTAGGCATATATCACTGATCATGACCAGAGAATTTCAATATGGGTGGTCAACGTTGACCAACCATGACACGACTCACAAACAGTCAGGAGAGGAAACAATGATATGGGAATATTGGTTCTCAACTACCAAGTACAGTGACCTTCAGTAAGTAGCATCACGGTGTGTCTACCATGCACAATGAGCGACCAAAGTAAGCATATGTACTGCCTTTGACCAAAGAAATCCGCTGTGTGTGGTCAACGTTGACAACTCATAATACGAGTCACAAACGGTCAGAGGGAGGAGCAGTGGTTTGGGAACACCAGGTATCAAATAGCAAGCACAAGGGGCTTCAGTACGCTGTGGCACGGTGTGGAGACCATACACGATGACCAACCAAAGTTGGCATATGTCACAAACCATGACCAAATAATGCCACTAAGTGTGGTAAACTTTGACAACTCATAACACGAGTCACAAATGATGAGGGGAGAGGATAATGGTTTGTGAATACTAGTTATCAACTAGCAAGTACACAAACCTTTAATATGTAGTGGCACAATGTGGCTACAATGCACAGTGACCAACCAAAGTATGCATATGTCACTAACCATGACCAAAAAATTTCACTTCATGTGGTCAACGTTGAAAACGCATAACACAATTCACAAATGGTCAGAGGGGGAAACAATGGATTTTGAACACTAGTTATCAACCAGCAAGTACAAAGACCTCCAACAAGCAGTGGCACGGTATGGCTAGCGTGCACAGTGACCAACCAAAGGATGCATACGTCACTGACTACGACCGGATAAGTCCACTATGTGTGGTCAACATTTGACAACCCATAACACGAGTCACAAATGATCAGAGGGAGAGACGATGGGTTGGGAAGCCTATGTATTGACTAGAAAGGACAAATAACTTCAATACGTAGTGGCACGGTGTGGCTAATATGCGCACCAAGGAACCAAACTAGGCATAGGTCACCAATCATGACCACAGAAATTCAATATGGGTGGTCAACGTTGACCAACCATAACACGAGTCACAAACGGTCAGGAGAGGAAGCAATGCTATGGGAATATCGGTTCTCAACTACCAAGTACAACGACCTTCAGTCAGTAGTAGCACGGTGTGGCTACCATGCACAATGACCGACCAAACTTGGCATATGTACTGCCTTTGACCAAAGAAATCCGCTATGTGTGGGCAACGTTGACAACTCATAATACGAGTCACAAATGGTCAGAGGGGGAAACAATGGTTTAGGAACACCAAGTACCAAATAGCAAGCACAAGGGGCATCAATACGCTGTGGCAGAGTGTGGAGACCATGCACGACAACCAACCAAAGTAGGCATATGTCACTGACCACGACCAAATAATGTCACCAAGTATGGTATACTTTGACAACTCATAACACAAGTCACAAATGATCAGGGTGGAAGATAATGGTTTTTGAATACTATTTATCGACTAGCAAGTACAAATACCTTCAATATGTAGTGGCACAATGTGGCTTCAATGCACATTTACCAACCAAAGTATGCAGATGTCACTAACCATGACCAACAAATATCACTTCATGTGGTCAATGTTGAAAACGCGTAACACGAGTCAAAAATGGTCAGAGGGGAAACAATGTGTTGGGAACACTAGTTATCAACTAGCAAGTACAAAGACCTTCAACAAGCAGTGGCATGGTATGGCTAGCTTGCACAGTGACCAACCAAAGGATGCATACGTCACTGACTACGACCGAATAAGTCCACTATGTGTGGTCAACATTGACAACTCATAACACGAGTCACAAATGATCAGAGAGAGTGACAATGGTTTGGGAAGCCTATGTATTCATTAGAAAGGACAAAGAACTTCAATACGTAGTGGCACGGTGTGGCTAATATGCACACCAAACATTCAAACTAGGCATATGTCACTGATCATGACCAGAGAATTTCAATAAGGGTGGTCAACGTTGACCAACCATAACACGAGTCACAAACGGTCAGGAGAGGAAACAATGCTATGGGAATATTGGTTCTCAACTACCAAGTACAACAAACTTCAGTCAGTTGTAGCACGGTGTGGCTACCATGCACAATGACCGACCAAAGTAGGCATATGTCACTGATCATGACCAGAGAATTTCAATAAGGGTGGTCAACGTTGACCAACCATAACACGAGTCACAAACGGTCAGGAGAGGAAACAATGCTATGGGAATATTGGTTCTCAACTACCAAGTACAACAAACTTCAGTCAGTTGTAGCACGGTGTGGCTACCATGCACAATGACCGACCAAACTAGCCATATGTACTTCCTTTGACCAAAGAAATTCGCTGTGTGTTGTCAACGTTGACAACTCATAATACGAGTCACAAATGGTCAGAGGGGGAAACAATTGTTTGGGAACACCAAGTATCAAGTAGCAAGCACAAGGGGCATCAATACGCTGTGGCACGGTGTGGAGACCATGCACGATGACCAACCAAAGTAGGCATATGTCACTGACCATGACCAAATAATGTCACCAAGTGTGGTAGACTTTGACAACTCATAACACGAGTCAGAAATGGCCAGGGTGGAAGATAATGGTTTGTGAAAACTAGTTATCAACTAGCAAGTACAAATACCTTCAATATGTAGTGGCACAATGTGGCTTCAATGCACAGTAACCAACCAAAGTACTCATATGTCACTAACCATGACCAACAAATTTAACTTCATGTGGTCAACGTTGAAACACATAACACGAGTCACAAATGGTCAGAGGGGAAAACAATGAGTTGGGAACACTAGTTATCAACTAGCAAGTACAAATAACTTCAAGAAGCAGTGGCACGGTATGGCTAGCTTGCACAGTGACCAATCAAAGGATGCATACGTCACTGACTACGACCGAATAAGTCCACTATGTGTGATCAACATTGACAACTCATAACACGAGTCACAAATGGTCAGACGGAGAGACAATGGTTTGGGAAGCCTATGTATTGAATAAAAAGGACCAAGAACTTCAATACGTACTGGCACGATGTGGCTGATATGCACACGAAACAACCAAAATAGGCATATGTCATTGATCACGACCAGAGACATTCAATATGGGTGGTCAACATTGACCAACCATAACACGAGTCACAAACGGTCAGGAGAGGAAACAATGCTATGGGAATATTGGTTCTCAACTACCAAGTACAACGACCTTCAATCAGTAGTAGCTCGGTGTGGCTACCATGCACAATGACCGACCAAAGTAGGCATATATACTGCCTTTGAGCAAAGAAATCCGTTGTGTGTGGTCAACGTTGACAACTCATAATACGAGTCGCAAGTGGTCAGAGGGCGAAGCAATGCTTTGGGAACACCAGGTATCATACAGAAAGCAGAAGGGGCTTCAATACGTTGTGGCACGATGTGGAGACCATGCACGATGACCAACCAAAGTAGGCATATGTCACTGACCATGACCAAATAGTTTCACTAAGTGTGGTAAACTTTGACAACTCATAACACGAGTCACTAATGGCCAGGGTGCAAAATAATGTTTTGTGAATACTAGTTATCAACTAGCAAGTACAAATACCTTCAATATGTAGTGGCACCGTGTGGCTACAATGCACAGTGACCAACCAAAGTATGCACATGTCACTGACCATGACCAACAAATTTCACTTCATCTGGTCAACGTTGACAACTCACAATACGAGTTACTGATAGTCAGAGGGGGGTAACAATGGTTTGGAAACACTAGCTATCAACTAGAAAGCACAAAGACCTTCAATACATAGTGACACGGCGTGGTAACCACTGACAGTGACAAACCAAACTAGGCATATGTCACTAACNGAGTCACTAATGGCCAGGGTGCAAAATAATGTTTTGTGAATACTAGTTATCAACTAGCAAGTACAAATACCTTCAATATGTAGTGGCACCGTGTGGCTACAATGCACAGTGACCAACCAAAGTATGCACATGTCACTGACCATGACCAACAAATTTCACTTCATCTGGTCAACGTTGACAACTCACAATACGAGTTACTGATAGTCAGAGGGGGGTAACAATGGTTTGGAAACACTAGCTATCAACTAGAAAGCACAAAGACCTTCAATACATAGTGACACGGCGTGGTAACCACTGACAATGACAAACCAAACTAGGCATATGTCACTAACCATGACCAAAGAATTTAGATATGGGTGGTCAACGTTCACAACCCATAACATGAGTCACAAATGGTCAGAGGTGGAAACAATGGTTTCAAAACGCTATGTATCTTCTAGCAAGTACAAATATCTTTCGTGTGTATTGGCACGCTGTGGCTACCGTGCACAATGACCTATCCAAGTAGGCATACATCACTGCTCATGACCAAAGAAGTTTAGTGTGTGTGGTCAACGTTCACAACTCATAATGCAAGTAAAAAATGGGCGGAGGGAGAAACAATGGGTTGGGAATACGTCACTGACTACGGCCGAATAAGTCCACTTTGTGTGGTCAACATTGACAACTCATAACACGAGTCACAAATGTTCAGAGGGAGAGACAATGGTTTGGGATGCCTATGTATTGACTATAAAGGACAAAGAATTTCAATACGTAGTGGCACAGTGTGGCTAATATGCACACCAAACAACCAAACTAGGCATATGTCACTGTTCATGACCAGAGAATTTCAATAAGAGTGGTCAACATTGACCAACCATAACACGAGTCACAAATGGTCAGGAGAGGAAACAATGCTATGGGAATACTGGTTTTCAACTAACAAGTACAACGACCTTCAGTCAGTAGTAGCACAGTGTGGCTACCATGTACAATGACCGACCAAACTAGGCACATGTACTGCCTTTGACCAAAGAAATCCGCTGTGTGTGGTCAACGTTGACAACTCATAATACGAGTCAAAAATGGTCAGAGGGGGAAACAATGGTTTGGGAACACCAAGTATCAAATAGCAAGCACAAGGGGCATCAATACGATGTGGCACGGTGTGGAGACCATGCACGATGACCAACCAAAGTAGGCATATGTCACTGACCATGACCAAATAATGTCACTAGGTGTGGTAAACTTTGACAACTCATAACACAAGTCACAATTGGTCAGGGTGGAAGATATTGGTTTGTGAATACTAGTTATTGACTAGCAAGTACAAATACTTTCAATATGTAGTGGCACAATGTGGCTTCAATGCACAGTGACCAACCAAAGTATGCAGATGTCACTAACCATGACCAACAAATTTCACTTCGTGTGGTCAACGTTGAAAACACATAACATGAGTCACAAATGGTCAGAGGGGGAAACAATGAGTTTGGAACACTATTTATCAACTAGCAAGTACAAAGACCTTCAACAAGCAGTGGCACGGTATGGCTAGCGTGCACAGTGACCAACCAAAGGATGCATACGTCACAGACTACGACCGAATAAGTCCACTATGTGTGGTCAACATTGACAACTCATAACACGAGTCACAAATTGTCAGAGGGAGAGACAATGGTTTGGGAAGCCTATGTATTGACTATAAAGGACAAAGAACTTCAATGCGTAGTGGCACGGTGTGGCTAATATGCACACGAAACAACCAAACTAGGCATATGTGACTGATCATGACCAGGAACTTTCAACATGGGTGGTCAACATTGACCAACCATAACACGAGTCACACACAGTCAGGAGAGGAAACAATGCTATGGGAATTTTGGTTCTTAACTACCAAGTACAACGACCGTCAATCAGTAGTAGCACAGTGCGGCTACCATGCACAATGACCGACCAAAGTAGGCATATTTACAGCCTTTGAGCAAAGAAATCCGTTGTGTGTGGTCAACGTTGACAACTCATAATACGAGTCGCAAATGGTCAGAGGGGGAAGCAATGGTTTGGGAACACCAGGTATCATATAGCAAGCACAAGGGGCTTCAACACGTTGTGGCACGGTGTGTAGACCATGCACGATGACCAAGCAAAGTAGGCATATGTCACTGACCATGACCAAATAATATCACTAAGTGTCGTAAACTTTGACAACTCATAACACGAGTCACAAATGGTCAGGGTGCAAGAGAATGGTTTGTGAATACTAGTTATCGACTAGCAAGTACAAATACCTTCAATATGTAGTGGCACGGTGTGGCTTCAATGCACAGTGACCAACCAAATTATGCATGTCACTAACCATGACCAACAAATTTCACTTCATGTGGTCAACGTTGAAAACGTATAACACGAGTCACAAATGGTCAGACGGGAAAACAATTGGTTGGGAACACTAGTTATCAACTAGCAAGTACAAATACCTTCATCAAGCTGTGGCACGGTATGGCTAGCGTGCACGGTGACCAGCCCAAGGATGCATACGTCACTGACTACAGCCGAATAAGTCCACTATGTGTGGTCAACATTGACAACTCATAACACGAGTCACAAATGGTCAGAGGGAGAGATAATGGTTTGGGAAGCCTATGTATTGACTAGAAAGGACAAAGAACTTCAATACGTAGTGGCACGGTGTGGCTAATATGCACACCAAACAACCAAACTAGGCATATGTCACCGATCATGACCATAGAATTTCAATAAGGGTGGTCAACGTTGACCAACCATAACACGAGTCACAAACGGTCAGGAGAGGAAACAATGCTATGGGACTATCAGTTTTCAACTACCAAGTACAACGACCTTCAGTCAGTAGTAGCACGGTGTGGCTACCATGCACAATGACCGACCAAAGCAGGCATATGTACTGCCTTTGACCAAAGAAATCCACTGTGTGTGGTCAACATTGACAACTCATAATACGAGTCACAAGTGGTCAGAGGGGGAAACAATGGTTTGGGAACACCAAGTATCAAATAGCAAGCATAGGGGGCATCAATACGCTGTGGCACGGTGTGGAGACCATGCACGATGACCAACCAAAGTAGGCATATGGCACTGACCATGACCACATAATGTCACCAAGTGTGGTAAACTTTGACAACTCATAACACGAGTCACAAATGGTCAGGGTTGAAGATAATGGTTTTTGAATATTAGTTATTGACTAGCAAGTACAAATACCTTCAATATGTAGTGGCACAATGTGGCTTCAATGCACAGTGACCAACCAAAGTATGCAGATGTCACTAACCATGACCAACAAATTTCACTTCATGTGGTCAACGTTGAAAACGCATAACAAGAGTCACAAATGGTCAGAGGGGAAAACAATATGTTGGGAACACTGGTTATCAACTAGCAAGTATAAAGACCTTCAACAAGCAGTGGCACGGTATGGCTAGCGTACACAGTGACCAACCAAAGGATGCATACGTCACAGACTACGACCGAGTAAGTCCACTATGTGTGGTCAACATTGACAACTCATAACACGAGTCACAAATGGTCAGAGAGAGAGACAATGGTTTGGGAAGCCTATGTATTGACTAGAAAGGACAAATAAATTCAATACGTAGTGGTAGGTGTGGCTAATATACACACCAAACAACCAAAATAGGCATATGTCTCTGATCATGACCAGAGAATTTCAATATGGGTGGTCAACATTGACCAACCATAACACGAGTCACAAACGGTCAGGAGAGGAAACAATGCTATGGGAATATTTGTTCTCAACTACCAAGTACAATGACCGTCAATCAGTAGTAGCACAGTGTGGCTACCATGCACAATGATTGACCAAAGTAGGCATATATATTGCCTTTGAGCAAAGATATCCGCAGTGTGTGGTCAACATTGACAACTCATAATACGAGTCACAAATGGTCAGAGGGGGAAGCAATGGTTTGGGAACACCAGGTATCAAATAGCAAGCACAAGGGGCTTCAATACGTTGTGGCACGGTGTGGAGACCATGCACGATGACAAACCAAAGTAGGCATATGTCACAAACCATGACCAAATAATACCACTAAGTTTGGTAAACTTTTACAACTCATAACACGAGTCACAAATGGTCAGGGTGGAAGATAATGGTTTGTGAATACTAGTTATCGACTAGCATGTACAAACACCTTCAATATGTAGTGGCACAATGTGGCTACAATGCACAGTGACCAACCAAAGTATGCATATGTCACTAACCACGACCAACAAATTTCACTTCATGTGGTCAACGTTGAAAACGCACAACACGATTCACAAATGGTCAGAGGGGGAAACAATGGATTGTGAACACTAGTTGTCAACCAGCAAGTACAAAGACCTTCAACAAGTAGTGGCACGGTATGGCTAGCCTGCATAGTGACCAACCAAAGGATGCATACGTCACTGACTACGACCGAATAAGTCCACTATGTGTGGTCAACATTGACAACTCATAACACGAGTCACAAATGATCAGAGGGAGAGACAATGGGTTGGTAAGCCTATGTATTGACTAGAAAGGACAAAGAACTTCAATACGTAGTGGCACGGTGTGGCTAATATGCACACCAAACAACCAAACTAGGCATATGTCACCAATCATCACCAGAGAATTTCAATAAGGGTGGTCAACGTTGACCAACCATAACACAAGTCACAAACGGTCAGGAGAGGAAACAATGCTATGGGAATATTGGTTCTCAACTACCAAGTACATCGACCGTCAATCAGTAGTAGCACGGTGTGGCTACCACGCACAATGACCGACCAAAGTAGGCATATATACTGCCTTTGAGCAAAGAAATCCGTTGTGTGTGGTCAACGTTCACAACTCATAATACGAGTCGCAACTGGTCAGAGGGAGAAGCAATGGTTTGGGAACAACAGGTATCAAATAGCAAGCACAAGGGGCTTCAATACTTTGTGGCACGGTGTGGAGACCATGCACGATTACCAACCAAAGTAGGCATATGTCACTGACCATGACCAAATAATGTCACTAAGTGTGGTAAACTTTGACAACTCATAACACGAGTCACAAATGGTCAGGGTGGAAGATAATGGTTTGTGAATACTAGTTATCGACTAGCAAGTACAAATACCTTCAATATGTAGTGGCACGGTGTGGCTTCAATGCACAGTGACCAACCAAATTATGCATATGTCACTAAACATGACCAACAAATTTCACTTCATGTGGTCAACGTTGAAAACGTATAACACGAGACACAAATGGTCAGAGGGGAAAACAATGGATTGGGAACACTAGTTATCAACTAGCAAGTACAAAAACCTTTAACAAGTAGTGGCACGGTATGGCTAGCATGCACAGTGACCAACGCAAGGATGCATACGTCACTGACTACGACCGAATACGTCCACTATGTGTGGTCAACATTGAAAACTCATAACACGAGTCACAAATGGTCAGAGGGAGAGACAATGGTTTGGGAAGCCTATGTATTGACTAGAAAGGACAAATAACTTCAATACGTAGTGGCACGGTGTGGCTAATATGCACACAAAACAACTAAACTAGGCATATGTCACTGATCATGACCACAGAATTTCAATATGGGTGGTCAACTTTGACCAACCATAACACGAGTCACAAACGGTCAGGAGAGGAAACAATGCTATGGGAATATCGGTTCTCAACTGCCAAGTACAACGACCTTCAGTCAGTAGTAGCACGGTGTGGCTACCATGCACAATGACCGGCCAAAGTAGGCATATGTACTGCCTTTGACCAAAGAAATCTGCTGTGTGTGGTCAACGTTGACAACTCATAATACGAGTCACAAATGGTCAGAGGGGGAAACAATGGTTTGGGAACACCAGGCATCAAATAGCAAGCACAAGGGGCTTCAATACATTGTGGCACAGTGTGTAGACCATGCACGATGACCAGCCAAAGTAGGCATGTTTCACTAACCATGACCAAATAATGTCACTAAGTGTGGTAAACTTTGACAACTCATAACATGACTCCCAAATGGTCAGTGTGGAAGACAATGGTTTGTGGATACTAGTCATCGACTAACAAGTACAAATACCTTCAATATGTAGCGGCACAATGTGGCTTCAATGCATAGTAACCAACCAAATTATGCATATGTCACTAACCATGACCAACAAATTTCACTTCATGTGGTCAACGTTGAAAATGCATAACACGATTCACAAATGGTCAGAGGGGAAAACAATGGATTGTGAATACTAGTTATCAACCAGCAAGTACAAAGACTTTCAACAAGCAGTGGCACGGTATGGCTAGCGTGCACAGTGACCAACCAAAGGATGCATACGTCACTGACTACGACCGAATAAGTCCACTATGTGTGGTCAACATTGACAACTCATAACACGAGTCACAAATGATCAGAGGGAGAGACAATGGTTTGGGAAGCCTATGTATTGACTAGAAAGGACAAAGACCTTCAATACTTTGTGGCACGGTGTGGCTAATATGCACACCAAACAACCAAACTAGGCATATGTCACCGATCATGACCAGAGAATTTCAATAAGGGTGGTCAACGTTGACCAACCATAACACGAGTCACAAACGGTCAGGAGAGGAAACAATGCTATGGGAATATTGGTTCTCAACTGCCAAGTACAAGGAACTTCAGGCAGTAGTAGCACGGTGTGGCTACCATGCACAATGACCGACCAAATGAGGCATATGTACTGCCTTTGACCAAAGAAATCCACTGTGTGTGGTCAACATTGACAACTCATAATACGAGTCACAAGTGGTCAGAGGGCGAAACAATGGTTTGGTAACACCAAGTATCAAATAGCAAGCACGGGGGGCATCAATACGCTGTGGCACGGTGTGGAGACCATGCACGATGACAAACCAAAGTAGGCATATGTCACTGACCATGACCAAATAATGTCACCAAGTGTGGTAAACTTTGACAACTCATAACACGAGTCACAAATGGTCAGGGTGGAAGATAATGGTTTGTGAATACTAGTTATCGACTAGCAAGTAAAAATACCTTCAATCTGTAGTGGCACAGTGTGGCTTCAATGCACAATGACCAACCAAATTATGCATATGTCACAAACCATGACCAACAAATTTCACTTCATGTGGTCAACGTTGAAAACTTATAACACGAGTCACAAATGGTCAGAGGGGAAAACAATGGGTGGGAAATACTAGTTATCATCTAGCAAGTACAAAGACCTTCAACAAAAAGTGGCACGGTATGGCTAGCATGCACAATGACCAACGCAAGGATGCATACGCCACTAACTATGACATAATAAGTCCACTATGTGTGGTCAACATTGACAACTCATAACACGAGTCAAACTGGTCAGAGGGATAGACAATGGTTTGGGAAGCCTATGTATTTACTAGAAAGGACAAATAACTTCAATACGTAGTGGCACGGTGTGGCTAATATGCACACCAAACAACCAAACTAGGCATATGTCACTGATCATGACCAGAGAATTTCAATATGGGTGGTCAACGTTGACCAACCATAACACGAGTCACAAACGGTCAGGAGAGGAAACAATGCTATGGGAATATCGGTCCTCAACTGCCAAGTACAACGACCGTCAGTCAGTAGTAGCACGGTGTGGCTACCATGCACAATGACCGGCCAAAGTAGGCATATAGACTGCCTTTGACCAAAGAAATCTGCTGTGTGTGGTCAACGTTTACAACTCATAATACAAGTCACAAATGGTCAGAGGGGGAAACATTGGTTTGGGAACACTAGGTATCAAATAGCAAGCACAAGGGGCTTCAAAACATTGTGGCACCGTGTGGAGACCATGCACGATGACCAGCCAAAGTAGGCATGTGTCACTAACCATGACCAAAAAATGTCACTAAGTGTGGTAAACTTTGACAACTCATAACACGACTCACAAATGGTCAGGGTGGAAGATAATGGTTTGTGGATACTATTATTTGACTAGCAAGTACAAATACCTTCAATGTGTAGTGGCACTGTGTGGCTACAATGCACAGTGACCAACCAAAGTATGCACATGTCACTAACCATGACCAACAAATTTCACTTCATGTGGTCAACGTTGACAACTCACAACACGAGTTACTGATAGTCAGAGGGGGTTAACAATGGTTTGGAAACACTAGCTATCAACTAGAAAGCACAAAGATCTTCAATACATAGTGACACGGCGTGGTAACCACTGACAGTGACAATCCAAACTAGGCATATGTTACTAACCATGACCAAAGAATTTCAATATGGGTGGTCAACATTCACAACCCATAACACGAGTCACAAATGGTCAGAGGGGGAAAACAATGGTTTCAAAACGCTATGTATCTTCTAGCAAGTACAAATATATTCCGTGTGTATTGGCACGGTGTGGCTACTGTGCACAATGACCTATCCAAGTAGGCATACATAACTGCTCATGACCAAATAAGTTTAGTGTGTGTGGTCAACGTTGACAACTCATAATACAAGTAAAAATTGGGTAGAGGCAGAATCAATGGTTTTGGAATACGTGGTATCAACTAGCAAGTACAAAGACCTTCGATAAGTGGTGGCACGGTGTGGCTACCATGCACAATGACCAACCAAAGTATTCTTGTGTCACTGAATATCATAAAAAGAGTTTCACCGTGTGTTGTCAACTTTCCTTCTTACGGCTGGTCAATCCGAGCAATGGTTGAGAGGTTATTCAAACTCGAAGTTGCAAAATTTGAAATTCCATCTGCGTCAATTCTTAATGAATAAACTAACTTTGTTATCATTCATAAATTTGAAAACTACCCTCTAATCTTTCACCCCCTTATTTAATGCCCTTTACACACAGGAACCCTGATAACATCATTTGGACGTCATATGAACACCGTGTGAGTTGGCTTAGTGCTTATAGAGTTAGATTCTGGAGCGGTAGATCCTAGGTTTTAATCCTCGTACGCGCAATATAGAATAGGCTTGCGACCCTGGGGGGGGGGCGGCCGTGTTGTGATACCTCAACTCTACCTTCGAGCCTAAGCCGTGGGGGGGTAGGGGGGTGTCATAATGCGGTCGCATATCTGTCCTCCAGGTCGTCCACGGAACATCCCTCTAGGGTGGTGGGAGGGAGTATTCCAGTGAAGGCACCTACGCAGGATGCATACGTCACTGACCACGACCGAATAAGTCCACTATGTGTGGTCAACATTGACAACTCATAACACGAGTCAAAAAAGGTCAGAGGGAGAGACAATGGTTTGGCAAGCCTATGTATTGACTATAAAGGACAAATAACTTCAATACATAGTGGCACGGTGTGGCTAATATGCACACCAAACAACCAAACTAGGCATATGTCACTGATCATGACGAGAGAATTTCAATATGGGTGGTCAACGTTGACCAACCATAAAACGAGTCACAAACGGGCAGGAGAGGAAACAATGCTATGGGAATATCGGTTCTCAACTGCCAAGTACAACGACCTTCAGTCAGTAGTAGCACGGTGTGGCTACCATGCACAATGACCGACCAAAGTAGGCATATGTACTGCCTTTGACCAAAGAAATCCGCTGTGTGTGGTCAACGTTGACAACTCATAATACGAGTCACAAATGGTCAGAGAGGGAAACAATGGTTTGGGAACACCAGGTATCAAATAGCAAGCACAAGGGGCTTCAAAACATTGTGGCACCGTGTGGAGACCATGCACGATGACCAGCCAAAGTAGGCATATGTCACTAACCATGACCAAATAATGTCACTAAGTGTGGTAAACTTTGACAACTCATAACACGAGTCACAAATGGTCAG
>SZWC01004172.1:39801-53093 GCA_023375785.1 Penium margaritaceum
GAGGAAATTCAGGATCGAATTTCCCCAAATCTCAACCTTTGAGAGGAGTGAGGCGAGGCGGTGGCCTTAAGGAGTTGCTCTTCCTGGAGGAGGCGCATCACACCACATCGCATCACATCGTGACAAAGAAAGTTGTTTGGTGGTTAGGTTGAGGGGTTCTCTCTTCTGGCAGTAGCAGGTTGCCGGGATAGGGTCCGATGAAATGGGAGCCAGCTGCCATGCGGACAACTCGTGCTCCATGAGGGACCCATCTCCCCCAAGGGGAGAGATTGTTTTCTTTTAATGGCCCGAGTGGCCGGAGCTCATGTACAGTTCTCAGTGTTATTGGTGTTAGCTTGGATCACCAAGTTTTAAGCCTGATTGACGTATCATGCAAATGTGGGTAGATTGTGGCTCCAGCAAGCCAAGATGTCAGATTGCTCCCTTCTGGCCTTACTTTTAGTCTTTCACCAAGCTAAACTATTGAGTAATTTGGGACCAGAAAATTTCCTCGATTCATCGCGTGTGGCATTCTCCACGACAGGTTGAGAGTGCATCTTGCCAAAATTTCCCCTCATGTGGCTACCTTCGTGCCCATGCGCACGAGGCTCAACCACTCATGATCAAGGCAGCGCCCCTTGAGGAGTTGCTCTCCCTCCCCTAGCATTGCATTCATGCTGCATTGTATCTCAAGAAAGAAGGATTTCGTTTGCTGTGGAGGGTAAGCCTCTTCTGGCAAGAGCAAGTTGCTCGGACGATAACCAATTGAAGGGGAGGCAGGTGCAGGTGAGTTCATACCCTCGTGCTCCGTGAGGGCATGAACTCTCATCAATGGGAAACAATGTGCTTTCTAGTGTCCACGCAATAGCCTGAGTCGCCAGTGCTCGTGTACAGTTCTCAGCNTATGGGCAATGTGGCTCATCACGTTTCAAGCCTGATGCAAAATCGTGCAGAATAAATAGTAGATTGTGGTTCAACCAATACTGTCTTCCTTGTGGAAACATTCCAAAATGTCATGTTTCTCCTGATTTCTCCGCAATTGAAGTATGGAGCTCTGTTAGCTGAAATGGAGCAATTTGGAAATGAAAAGAACCTTGGTTGAAAAGATTTACCATATTCCAAGGGAAACACTAACTGTGCAGTGACCTCTTGGCCGGTGCACATGACGGGAAATCAGTGGGGCAATCGCATGGCGCGAAATTAATACATGCGAGAGAAAACAAATTGAGCACCAATTTCCATGCACAAAGCGTCTCTGCCACAAATTCAGCGCTTGCACCACTTACTCGGTGCTTTTTAGCAGAGTATGCAGCGGTGGGGATGTATGTGAATGCTGATGACATGCTTTAAGTGGTGTAGAGGCTCTTCAAATGGAAGTTCCAACGTCTTGTTACCAGAGCCGCGTACCAATCTCCTGCCCATTTGTTGTCATTTGTTTGTAAGAAACTGTGAATCCTTGTATCCAGCCTTGTTGTGTCCTTTGGTTCACCTCTCGCACAACTCTGGCACAAATATGGCACGACTCTGGCACGACTCTGGCACAACTCTGGCACAAATATGGCACGACTCTGGCACGACTCTGGCACAACTCTAGCACGACTATGGCAAAATTGTGGCACAACTCTGGCACAACCACGGCACAACCATGGCACAACCACGGCACAAATATGACACAAATGTGGCACAATTCTGGAACAAATATGGCGCAACTCTTGCATAAATCTGGCACAACTCTGGCACATCTCTTGAACAACACTGGAACAACTCTGGCATAACTCTGGCACAGCTCTGGCACAACTATGGCACAACTCTGGCACAACTCTGGCGAGGTATAGTTAATTGTCCCCATTTTATACAAACCACATTCTGTGTATTAGGTACGTAGATTTTGGTAATGTCCATGAAGTTGTCTTAAGAGTTAATCGTCTTCTGTTAACATGGGAAATAATGTACATGGTGCCTATGCCTTGGGAATTGCATGTTATGATTTTGACAACGAAGTAAAAAAAAAGATAGTATGGGTGAAACGTACGATAGACACACATATGTCTTCAAACAGTTCGCGTGGGCTTATTTGTAAATTGGATGTTTACATTCAGATTCCATGATCTCGAACAGAAATTAGCTTCTTGTCGAGCGTAGTCATGCAACTACTCGATTGTGGTTTTATCCACGACAAACTGCGGAACTCGTCCCCCCTCCCAAACCCTCGATTGTATTGGAGAAGTTTAGATGGTGCGTGTATTGTAGAGCCATTATTTCTATACAATAGTGTATCATGTACACTATTCTAGGTTTTTACGTGTCCATGAGATACACGGACCATAAGTGCTTTACCATTACAACTTAACTTTGGGAGAGAGGAGATTTAGCAAGGGATTTCATGTCCCCCCCCCCCCCCCCCGAAGGGTAAAGTGTGTTAGCAAAGTGTATCTGAGTGGTGTATTGCTCTCATGTGATGAGAAAAAATACTGTACACTAATGTATGTCCGTTCGTTAACCGCTGATCTCTTACGCTCGATGATCGACAATCAACAATCTTCCATCATGTCGACTGTATACAATGACCAGGTATACTTTCCTAGTACACTCAACCATTTGGGGGGGGGGGGGGGAGGGGAGGGTCATCTGGAGTCCAAGCCCCCACCCCCCCCCCTCTGTACCAAATAGGCCGAGTGTATTAACAAAGTGTATCTAGTCAGTGTATGGATTTTATGTGATGATAGAAACAAAAAATACACTAGTGTATTCACATTCGATGGCATACATACACACAATAAAACGGCCACCACGTAATCGGGAGACTTGCTCCCCTCCCCCGACCGATGACCGAATGTATGAGGGTTGTGTATTGTAGCGTGTATTGCGGTGGCCATGTAAATTCTTCACTAGTGTATTGTACATTGTTGTATCTTCTTACATGTCTATCACGTATCTTTTAGTACACGCACCATATAAAATTGTCCGATACACTTTGATGATTTGGGAGGGGGGGGGAGCTTGGTCTCCGGCTGACCCCCCCCCAAAGGTTAAAGTGTATTGGTGAAGTGTATCTGGTCAGTGTATCCGGTTTATGTGATTGAATCAAACAAAAAAAAAACACTAATGTACCGGGTGATGCTGATTTGTACAAACTCGACAGCCGTCGATATACGGTTGTCGACGATCACGATCTAACGGGAGAAGTAGCTGTTGTGTGTAATGTACAAAAACTAGTTCTGTACACTTGAGTATCATATACATTAGTTTTTTTTCGTCAATCAAGTAGACCAGATACACTGACCAGCTACACTTTGCTAATACATTATACCATTTGGGGGGGGGAGGGGGGAGGGGTCATCCGGGGTCCAAGCTCCCCCCCCCCTAATAGGTAAAGTGTATTAGGGAAGTGTATCTGGTCAGTGTATGGATTTTATATGATGATAGAAACAATAAATACACTAGTGTATTTACATTCGATGGCATACATACACATAAAAAATGGTCACAACGTAGTCGGGAGTGTCCCTCCCCCCTCCCCCCCCCCCCCTCCCGACCGATGACCGAATGTGTTAGGGCTGTGTATCATAGGATGTATTGTGGTGGCCATGGAATTTTTTCATTAGTGTATTGTACATTACTGTATCTTCTTACATGTCTATCACGTATCGTTTAATACACACACCATGTAAAGTCATACAATACACTTTGGTGATTTGGGGGGTGGGGGGCTTGGTCTCCGGCTGACCCCCCACCCCCCAAAGGTTAGAGTGTGTTGGTGTAGTGTATCTGGTCAGTGTGTTCAAGCAAAGAAAAAAAACACTAATGTACTGGGTGATGATTGCTTGTACAAACTCGAAAGGTGTCGATGTACGGTTATCGATGATCACGATTTGACGGGAGACATTTGTAAACGAGGATGTAGAACGATCTTCACATAAAGACCGCCGATGAATGACAATGGACGGTTTTGAGAGAGTTTTGTGAAAGTGAAGTGAGAGGACATTGAGCTGGTCACCATGTCTTCCCCCCACCCACCGTCATAGTGTTTTAGAGATGTAAAACGGGACATGTATCGCACAAAATCCAAGACGATACACTAGTGTATTCTTGCGAATGGTCTGAATTTAGGGTCCGAACCCCCCCCCCCTCCCCCCATGATAGAAGGGAACCTGCTGGGCCTCGCGACCCCGGGGTACAGCAGGAGCCTGGGAAAGCAAGAAAATAGAACCCAAACCCGCCGGATGCGACTTTGGGAGGATTCTAGCTCTTTCACGTTTTGGGTGAAGAGATAGGCAGTGTAATTCCTTACAGTTATAACACATTTTGTGTAAAGGTACAAATGAACGTCTTCCATTACGAACTGTAAGTGGAGTTGTAATACACTTAACCATGGATTTTATAATGCGTTTCAAATTTTATGGCAAACCTTCTACAAAGTTTCGTGCGTTCAAGCATTCAAATGCATTTGTAGTCTGTGAACGGACATTGTAAATTAAGTTCCGTGGCAATTTCCATGAACGTACCATGAAACTTCTAAAGGCATATGTTTATTATGTACACTTCATGACGAGTGTATGTTTTAGGGGTGATTAACCATGAATGACTCTGGCACAACTTTGGCAAACTTTGGCACAAATCTGGCACAACTGTGGCACGACTCTGGCATGCTTATGGCACAACTCTGGCACAACTCGGCACAACTCTGGCACAATTTGGCATAACACTGGCACAACTCGGGCAAAACTCTGGCACTACTCTGGCTGCATACAAGGACACTCTGGGCTTCACAGGGCCCATCAAATAGTTAGAGTTTCGTGGGTGGGATTTTGGGTTATAGTGAGGTAAAAACGTGTACAGACGTGTGGATATTGGCCAGAGCCTGGAGCAGAGTAAAAAGTAATCCTCAATGGGGGTTCATGTGAAGCCCAACCGTCTCACATAAGAGCTCGGGTATAGTCATATTTGAGCATGACCCAATCTGTAAAAGCCTACAACGCCCTTGATTTTAATCCAAATCAGGTCATTCATGTTGCTACAGATATAGAAAAATATTCCCTGTACGAAAACAATAAAAAATAGACTTCAAGCAACCTCCAGACCTCAAGTATAAACGTCAATAGTTCCAGCCTCTCACAGTGACCAGGACATGCAAAGGGGTACCTTTCTTATGCTTACAGTTATTATGCGACCATATGAGCTTAATGGAGTACACCATGCACAGCCTAAACGATTCCTAAATAGTGCCAAATCAGTTCTAAATTTGTTCACTACATCCCAACAGGGGTTCACGTAAAGCCCAACTGTCTCTCATAAAGAGCTCGAGTATAGTCGTGTTTTGGCACGCCCCAATATTCAAAAGCCCATGGCCCCCTTGAATTTAATCTAAATCAAGTGATTCAAGTTGCTACAGATTAAAAAAATCTCCCGTCAGAAACAGAAGTCAAAAACGAATTTCAAGCAACCTCCATACCTCCAGCCTCTCACAGTGACCAGGACATGCAAAGGGGTACCTTTCTTATGCTTACAGTTATTATGCGACCATATGAGCTTAATGGAGTACACCATGCACAGCCTAAACGATTCCTAAATAGTGCCAAATCAGTTCTAAATTTGTTCACTACATCCCAACAGGGGTTCACGTAAAGCCCAACTGTCTATCATAAAGAGCTCGAGTATAGTCATGTTTTGGCACGCCCCAATATTCAAAAGCCCATGGCCCCCTTGAATTTAATCTAAATCAAGTGATTCAAGTTGCTACAGATTCAAAAAATCTCCCCTGTCAGAAACAGAAGTAAAAAACGAATTTCGAGAAACCTCCATACCTCCAGTCTAAGAGTTCCAGCCTCTCACAGTGACCGAGACATGCAAAGGGATACCTTTCACAATTTTACAATTTTTATGCAACCACATGAGGTTAATGAAGCACAAAGGAATTCCACAGACCGTCCAAAGGATTCTGAAACCATGCCAACTTAGCTCCAATTTTTTCTGCAACTATATCCCTACAGCGTTCCATGTAAACCCCAACCGCCTCTGATTAAGAGCTTGAGTGTAGCCATTTTTCAGCACAACCAATCTGTGAAAGCCCAAAGCTCCCTTAATTTTTATCCAATAAAAGTTATTCAAGTAGATACAAGTTTAGGAAAATATTCCCTGTCAGAAATAACAGTAAGAAATGAATTTAAGGCAACCTCCAGATCTCCAGTCTAAAGGTGAAGAGTTCCAGTCTCTCACAGTGATCTGGACGTGCAAAGGGGTACCTCTAATATACCTATAGTTTTTATGCAACACATAAGCTTAATGGAGTACAAAGGCATCCCACAAACATCCCAAATTATTCCTAAGTATTGACAAGTTATCTCCAAATATATGCACAGCTACATCCCAACAAATTTCCATGTAAATCCCAACTGTCTCTCATGAAGAGCTCAAATATGGCCATATTTGAGCAAAACACTGGCAGTTGCAACACTGGCAGTTGTAACACTGGCAGTTGCAACAATGGCAGTTGCAACACTGGCGCTTGCAACACTGGCAGTTGCAACACTGGTAGTTGCGACACTGGAAGTTGCAACACTGGCTGTTGCAACACCGGCAGTTGCAACAGCGGAGTTTGCCATACCGGCAGCCGGAACACTGGCAGTTGCAGCACTGGAAGAGGCAAAAACGGTGGTTCCAACACTGACGGTTCCAACGTTGGCAAGTATTACTCTTTCTGTTGCAAAACTGGCATTTGCAACACTGGAAGCTGCAAAACTGGAAGTTGCAACACAGGCAGCTGCAAATCTGGCAGTTGCAACACTGGCAGTTGCAACACTGGTAGTTGCAGCAATGGCAGTTGCAGCACTGGCAATTGCAACAATGGTAGTTGAAAAACTGGGGGTTCCAACACAGGCAGTTGCAACACTGGTAGTTGCAACATTGTCCTTTGCAACACTGTCAGTTGCGACACTGGCTGTTGCGGCACTTGCAGTTGCAACAGTGGCAGTTGCAACTGCCAGTACTGAATCTGCCAGTGTTGCAACTGCCAGTCTTGAAACTGCCAGTGTTTCAACTGCCAGTATGGCAATTGCCAGTATTGCAACTGCGAGTGTTGCAACAGTCAGTGTTGCAAGTGCCAGTGTGGTAACTTCCAGTGTTTCATCGGCCATTGTTGCAACTGCCAGCGTTGCAAATGCCATTGTTGCAACTTCCAGTGTTGCAACTGCCAGTGTTGCCATTGCCAGTGTTTAAAATGCCATTGTTGAAACCTCCAGTGGTTCAACTGTCAGTGTTGCAACGGGCAATGTTGCAACTGCCAGTGTCGCAACTGCCAGTGTTGCAACAGTCAGTGTTGCAAGTGCCTGTGCTCCAACTGCCGGTGTTGCAACTGCCAGTGTTGCAACTGCCAGTGTTGCAACTGCCAGCGCTGCAACTGCCAGTGTTGAAACTGCCAGTGTTGCAACTGCCAGTGTTGCAACAGTCAGTGTTGCAAGTGCCTGTGCTCCAACTGCCGGTGTTGCAACTGCCAGTGTTGCAACTGCCAGTGTTGCAACTGCCAGCGCTGCAACTGCCAGTGTTGAAACTGCCAGTGTTCCAACTGCCAGTGTTGCATCTGCCAGTGTTGCAACTGCCAGTGTTGCAACATCCAGTGTTGCAACTGCCAGTGTTGAAACTTCCAGTTTTGAAGCTGCCAGTGTTGCAACTGCCAGTGTTGCAACTGCCAGTGTTGCATCTGCCAGTGTTGCAACTGCCAGTGTTGCAACATCCAGTGTTGCAACTGCCAGTGTTGAAACTTCCAGTTTTGAAGCTGCCAGTGTTGCAACTGCCAGTGTTGCAACTGCCAGTGTTGCCACAGCCAGTGATGCAACTGCCAGTGTTGCATCTGCCAGTGTTTCAACTGCCAGTGTTGCAACTGCCATTATTACAACTGCCTATGTTGCACTTGCCCGTGTTGCAACTGCAAGTGTTGAAACTGCCAGTGTTGTAAATTCCAGTGTGGCAACTGCCCATTTTGCAACTCCCAGTGTTGAAACAGCCAGTGTTCCAACTGCCAGTGTTGCATCTGCCAGTGTTGCAACTCCCAGTGTTGCAACTGCCAGCGTTGCAACTGCCAGTGTTGCAAATTCCAGTGTTGCAACTGCCATTGTTGCAACTGCCAGTGTTGCAACTGCCAGTGTTGCAACTGCCAATGCTGCAACTGCCAGTGTTGCAACGGCCATTGTTGCAACGGCCAGTGTTGCAACAACCAGTGTTGCAACTGCCGGTGTTGAAACTGCCAGTGTTGCATCTGCCAGTGTTGCAACTGCCAGTGTTGCAACTGCCAATGTTGCATCTTTCAGTGTTGCAACTGCCAGTGTTGCCATAGCCAGTGGTGCATCTGCCAACGTTGCAACTGCCAGTGTTGCAACTGCCAGTGTTGCAACTGCCAGTGTTGCAACAGTAAGATTTGCAACTGTCATTGTTGTAACTGCCGGTGTTGCAACTCCCAATGCTGCAACTGCCAGTGTTGCAACAGCCAGTTTTGCAACTGCCGACGCTGCAACTGCCAGTCTTGCAACTGCCAGTGTTTCAACTGCCAGTGTTGCAACTGCATGTATTGCAAGTGCTAGTGTTGCATCTGCCAGTGCTGCAACTACCAGAAATTTGAACTGCCAGTGTTGCAACTGCCAATGTTGCAACTGCCAGCGTTTCAAATGCCAGTGTTTCAACTTCCAGCGTTGCAACTGCCAGTGTTGAATCACCAGGCTTGCAACTGCCATTGTTTCAAGAGCCTGTGTTGCAACTGCTAGTGTTGCATCTGCCAGTGTTGAAATTGTTAAAATGTGCCCCTGCCATGGATGCCGTTTCCCGTTTTCCTGGTTGTACCACTAGGGAGTGGTTGGATGTTCAATAGGATTATATTTTGACTCCCTGGATTTTGCCATGCGACTTCGATCTTTCAGTTGCTTTATTTGGTTTAGAATTTTGACAGTTAGCTCCATACGAATTTCGGGTGGCAGGCGGGTGGAATCTGAGTATCCGTCATTGATGACAGAATAATTCTACCGCCGGTAGTCCGAGTTCGACCTCAATAGGCTCCAAAGGCAGGTGGGCCATAAGGGAAGGCACGTGGGAGGTCTCCTTGATGTAGGAGAGCCTCCCCCCACGTTTGAAGGCCAGGAAGGCCGCTTCGACTGGTCGGCGGTGAAGCACCTCCCGTCACTTCCATTTGTGGGCATAGGTTCCACTATGGGTCACTTCAACCGTCGTAGCAGGGGCTCTACTTCTCTGCTTTGGGTGTGCTTGGATGCATTGTAAAGCTTAGATCACAGGATATAAGACTCTGATGTAACATCACCAAAACAACTAACCCTTTGTAGTTTCTGCAACCTGCATTCTGCCTGCTTTCTGCTCCCCTTTGTATTGTGGTGACCCATAGCACACACCTCCCTTGGAAGTCTCTTTGTCCTAAGCAGCCGTGGACTCTTGGTGTGGATCAGAGCATGCCAGGACATCATTCCTGGCGGAAGGTTGTGGGCCCACGGCCCCGATTTACCTGCCTAGAAGTTCAAAGCTTCCGCAATGCACGTGAGTGTCGCTTTGGGCGACTTTGCCGTTGCACTTTTGAGACTGTCCATAGCAGAATCTCAACATGACGCAGAAGATGGAGTCCTCACTCATCCGAAAATACATGAGCGGCTCTGGATCTGGACTGTGGCGGTGGCAGTTTGAGATCCACCTTGCGCACAAGGGACTGCTGGATTTCATGAAGGGCACATAGGTTCAAGATGCGAGCGCAATGGACGAGGTGAAAATGGCCTTCACTAAGAAGAACACGGAGGTGCCGATGCTCCTCTTTTCAGCGCTGCATGAATCTCAATGGCCCTGTATCCACGGTTGCGCTTTGGCGACAGACGCGTGGAAGAAGCTCTGCTCCATCCACCAATCAACATCCCTCGCAAACATGATCTTTGCAATGAAGCGACTCTTGAAAGTGAGGATCAAGGAGGGTGAGGACGTCATTTTCGTCATGCAGCAGATTGAGTTTTTTGCCTTACAATGCAATGATGCGGGGTGGATGATTGACACAAAGATAGAGGCGATGGCGCTCCTCATGGTTCTACCCGACATTTGGAGCCCTTTCATCGCCGTATTGGGAGGTTGGGAGGAGGATTAATTCACCTACAACGTACCGCCGAGCCTTTGGGCCGAGGACATGAGCACGGCGTGCTACATCACCAACCTCACCCCAACAGCAGTGCTGAAGGAGAAGGGCTGCTGGAAGACGCCACAAGAGGTGTGGAGCAGGCGCAAAGCAAGCGTGGTACACCTAAAGGCGTTCGGGTGCAAGGCGCACGCGTTGGTGCAGACCGTGCGAAGAAAAGACTCCAAACTGGACCTGCGTGCAGATTATGGGTTTGTAGGGTACGAATCGCCTCTTTGACCCCTGGTCGGAAGACGTCATCACCAGCCGTTACGTCATGTTTGATGAGCAACAGAGCTACTGCAGTTGCAGCAACACCATCGACGCAGCGCACTCTCCAAAGTAGGGGGAGTGGTTCCAACTCCTTGAAAGAGAGGAGGAGCAGACAGCTGCGGAGGTTGATGATGGATCCTTGTAGGATGATGGTGCTGGAGCGAAGCAGGGCAAAGCAGCAGGTGCATGTGCCGCTGGAGCGCAAGACGCAGCAACCGAAGCGGGGGAGCCCGCGGCTCAGGACAACGTTGCAGCAGGGCAGCAAGAGGACCAGCAGGCAACGTTGCCAGGGTCACCGCGTCACAGCCGGAGTCAGCAGAATGCGACAAAGTGGTACGACGAGGGCACGAGATGCTTGGTCGGCAGGGCATGGTTCATGATGGCAGCTGCAACCGAGCCAACAACCGTGCAAGAGGCACTTGCACAGCCTGACAGGCAGCAATGGGATGATCCCATAAAGTCTTAGCTCGTGTCCCTTGCTGAGAACGACACTTGGGAGCTGGTGGATTGGCCCGAGGGGGCAAAGGTGATCAGCTCTAAGTGGGTGTTAAGGGTGAAGCTCACCAAGGACAACAAGGTGGCAAAATACAAAGCACGGCTGGTGGCGAAGGGGTACGTGCAGCGGAGAGGCGAGCACTATGATGAGACGTTCGCTCCCTTTGCCACCAAATGGATGTCAAGACGGCATTCCTAAGTGGGAAAATTGACAAGGAGATCTACCTTGGGGTGCTGGAGGATGTGGATGCGCCAGAGGGCAAGGTGCGCAAGCTGAAGAAAACCTTGTAGAGGCTAAAACAGGTGTTCATGTGCTGGTACCAACAGATGGACAGCTACATGGCGGAGCTTGGCTTCAAGCGCTGTGAGTCAGACCACAACGTTTACGGACAGATTCGGTATGATGGACAAGGTGGAGCTGGAGTACTACCTCGGGGTGAACATTACGTGGAGCCGGAGGGCGCGCACGCTTGATCTGGGGCAAGCCAAGTATGTGGCCGAGGTCCTAAAGCGGTACGGCATGGAGGATTCCAAACCAATCAGCAGTCCGGTCTCCAGGAGCTTTGGGCTGAGTGCGACGATGGCGTTACAAACCAAAGAGGAGAAGGAGGACATGGCCGTGGTACCCTACCAATCTATGGTGGGCAGCCTCATGTTTCCCATAGTGGCAACTTAGCCGGACTTGGCCTATGCAGTGGGTCAGGTGAGCACGTACTTGGCCAACCCTGGGCCACTACATTGGCAGGCGGCGAAGCACATCCTCCGGTACTTGCAAGTGTCGCGGCATACGCACTTGAATTATGATGGAAAGGGAAAATCAGATCCCTTGCGACTGGTCTGCTACACTGAAGCAGACAATGCCGGCGATGTGGATGGGAGGAAGTCCACTTTTGGCTATGTGTTCTTCCTTGTAGGTACAGCAGTCTCGTGGTGTAGCAGGAAGCAGGACTGCGTCGCCACCTCCACAATGGAGGCGGATTACATCAGTCTGGCCGGGGCGGTCAAGGAAGCGGTGTGGCTTTGCAGGTTTCTTGGGGAGCTGGGCATGTTGCAGCAGGAGCCTACAATGGTTCAATAGGAAAACGATGGCTCCATCTCACTGACCAACAACTCAACGCAGCACAAGAGGACGTGCGCTACCACTATGCGCGTGACATGGTGGAGATGGGACCGGTTGTGCTGCAACATTGTAGCCAAAGCACATGCTAGCGGATTGCTTGACCAAGGTGCAGCCCCAGGATTGACACGTCATTAGCCTTGCAGGGATTGGGTTGACAAGCTGTGAAGGGCATGACAGCACAACAGCGGATGAGCAGGGGTGAGCATGAGGCATCCAGCATGGAAGATGCTCGGGGGAGATTGTTAAAATGTGCCCTTGCCCTGGATGTTGTTTACCGTTTTCCCAGTTAGACCGCTAGGGAGTGCTTGGATGTACAATCCCATTGCAGATTTAGACTCCCTGGATTTTGCCATGTGATTTTGAGATTTCAGTTGCTCAATTTGGTTGAGAATTCAGAAAGCAAGCCTCATCTAAAGTTCGGGTGGTAGGCGGGTGGAATCTGGCTATCCATCATTGGTGGCGCGATAACTCCACCGTTGGTGGTCCGAGTTCAACTCCAATGGGCTCCAAAGAAATGTGGACTATCAGAGAAGGGACTTGGGAGGTCACCTTGATGTAGGAGAGCCTCTCACCACGTTTGAGTGCCAGGGAGGGCGCGTCGACTTGTCGGCGGCGAAGCACCTCCCGTCACTTCCGTTAGTGGGCATAATGGATGGCTCCACCATGGATCACTTCAACAGCTGTAGCAGGATTCTACTGCTCTGTTTTGAGCATGCTTGGATGAGTTGGAATGGCTAGATCATAGGCTATAAGAATCTCATGAAGCCAAAAAATCATTAACGGTTTTCAGCCCTTCGTAGCTTCTGCAACCTGCATTCTGCTTGCTTTCTGCTCCCCTTGGTGATGTGGTGACCCAAAGCTCACACCTCCCTTGGAATCCTTTTTTCCCTAAGCAGCCGTGGAATCTTGGTGTGGATCAGAGCACGCCAGGACATCATTCCTGAAAGAATCTGCCAGTCTTGCAACTGACAATGATGCAACTGCCAATGCTGCAACTGCCAGTGTTGCAAATGCCAGTCTTGCAATCTCTAGTATTGAAACTGCCAGTGGTTCAACTGCTAGTGTTGCAGCGGCCAATGTTGCTACTGCCAGTGTTGCAACTACCAGTGTTGCAACAGCCAGTGTTGACACTGCCAGTGTTGCAACTGCCAGTGTTGCAATTGTCAGTGTTGCAACTGCCAGTGTTGCAACTGCCAGTGTTTCAACTGCAAGTGTTGCAACTGCATGTGTTGCAAGTGCTATTGTTGCAACTTCCAGTGTTGCAACTGCCAGTGCTGC
>SZWC01004172.1:55516-77872 GCA_023375785.1 Penium margaritaceum
TCCACCTCCCCCCTCCGCCATCAAGTGGAAAGTGTAGGAGAGGAGTGTATAAGGGAGTGAACCGATTTTTGTACGATAGCGACGTACAAAAGTACACTTGTGTACAAGGAGGAGAATCATCATAGAGGTTATATGAAATCATGTACACAAATAGATTGCTTCGTTGTAACGTCACTTGTTTAGTGATGTACTCCTTCATACACTTGCCTCATATAGTTTGTCTTTTGGACCCCCCGACTCTTCCCCCCATTCTTTAAGTGGAAAGTGTATAAGGGGAGTGAATGAAGGATTGAACGGAATTTTGTATGATAGCCAAATAAAAAGGTACACTTGTGTACAAGGAGGAGAAACTTCATAGAACTTATATGAGACCATGTACACAAATGAAAATTTTCAACGAAATGTCAATTGTTCACTTATAAGTGATACACCCCTTCATACACTTGCCTCGTACAATTTTGCCATTTGGATCCTCCCTCCCCCGACCCCCTCCTCCCCCCCCTCCCTAAATTGGAAAGTGTACGAGAGGGAGTGAACAAAGTTTGGTATGACAGTGACATACAAAAGTACACTTGTGTGCAAGGGGTGGAGATGGCAAGTTTGCCATACCAGTCCGCTATGTGGAGAAACACGTATCCCATAGCGGCGACGCTGTCCGACCTGGCCTTCGCGGAGGACCAAGTGAGCCACTATGTTGCTAACGCCGGGCCGGTGCATTGGCAAGCGGTGAAATGAATCCCCCACTACCTCAAGGTGACAAAACAGTCGCGGCTCGTGTTTGGAGGAAGAGCTCGTGACAACTCCCTCGAGTTGATCGGCTACTCCGATGCTGACTGGGCTAGTGATGTGGATGACAGAAAATCAACGTTGGGCTACGTATTTGTGCTTGGTGGTGCAGCGGCATCACGGGCAAGCAAGAAGCAAGACTTTGTGGCATTGTCCAGCACTGAGGCAGAGTACATCGCGCTGGTGGAAGCCACAAAGGAGACAGTGTGGCCACGGCGGCTGCTAAAGGAGATCGGTCTGCTGCAAAGGAAGCCGACGGTACTCAATGTCGACAACATGATTGCCATCAGCCTTACCAGGAGTTGCATAGGAGGACCAAGCACATTGAGATCCGGCATTACTACGCGCGGGACTTGGTGGCGAAAGGAGATGCGGCTATTGTGCATTGTGGCACTAAGCGCATGCCCGCCGATGCCATGACCAAGGTGCAGCCCAAAGACAAGCATGATGTGAGCTACATGGAGCTCGGCCTGCACTGTGAAGTTTAAAGTGCTACAGATTCCAAGGACAGGGCATCGAGGCTGCGGTGCAAGGGCGAGATTGTTGACATAGTGTGCCCCTTGCCATGAAGGCCGTTGATAGTAATCCCTGAATCAAACACTGAGTAATGGTCTAACACCTTATCTGAATTTAGATTTGGATTCCTTGGATTTTTCCACGCAGGATCGGGCTTTGAATCGTTCAATTTGAGTGAGTATTCAGAAAGTTAGCCTAGCCCGAAGTTCGGGTGTTGGGCGAGTGGAATCTGGTACCCGCGATGGGTGGCGGGATAATCCACCGCCAGTCATCCGAGTTTGTCTCCAACGAGCTCCAAATACACCAGGGGCATAAACGAAGTAACTACAAGAATTTACTTGACTAGGATAAAAATCTCCTTGACTTCTAGACGAGGAAAGGCGCTCCGACGAGTCATCGTCGAAGCACCTCCCATTGCCTAGCAAGGAAGGCAAGGTGGGTGGCTCCACCAAGGATTACTTCGACAGCCGTAGTAGGGGCTCTACCGCTCCGATTTGGGTATGCTTGGATGCGTTGGAAAGCTTAGATCACAGGCTATAAGGATCTGATATAAACTCATTATGCTCATAGACAAAAAGTGTTTCGATTCAGTTCTATTGAATGCCACATACTTTGCCAACTCACATCCGTGATCCTTGTGCTCCACAATCTTCTTCATTGGTATCCATTTGCTGCTCCAAACATTGGTAGCATGAACTAGTGAGAGCTAGGCGTCCTTAAGGGTGCCTCCACACCCACTAGTACCAACCAGTAGGATTTTAGAGACAGTCAGTTTACAAAAGGAAGAACAAAATTTTGTGTTATTTTTTGTATATGGACATGATCACAACATTTTTAGGGCTAGTCATGAGCCCTCAAGGGCACCAAACAGTGCGCAATTTGGTCAAGCGTAGCCCAAGTTACTCTGGTCAAAGCGCAGGTCTCACCCACCACAAAAACACCTACACCTGCATGGTGCGCACACGTCGTGGCGCCTTCGTTCACGTGAGAAGCGCCTTTCTCAAGGCGCATATCACATTGCACGTGTTCGAGGGTTCCCTTGCACTGTTTCGATGTACCTACCCTACTTTTGGGTCGATTTTGGTGATGGGGTGTAATGAGGTTTGCAACCTGTCTGCAGACCTGTAGTCAGAATTTTGATCGTCCCCAAGTAACAAAACGTACTGTTGAGTTTCAGACGCCGAGCCAGGAATTTGGCCAAGTCCCTCAGTAACAACCTACACTACTACATCTGGTAAATTTTTCATCAGACACCTCGGCAGTCATTCCGGAGGAAAATCTCCTGATGGACATTTGTTACTCGGTGCGGTCGATCATTCAGCGAAAGTGGAGTCGCGGCCGGCTCTTTCAAGGAGTATTCGTATCTGGAAAAGCAAGCAGGTCTAGTGCTGCTAGGTGGAACGTGGTGCTGGCACTAGTGGATGTAGAGGCACCCTCAAGGATGCCTACCTCTCACTGATGTACGCTACCAATATTTGGGATAGCCAATGGACACCTTTGGTGAAGAGTGTGGAGCACCAGGATCACGGATAGGAGTGGACAGAACACATCGCATTCAGTAGAACTGAATCGAAACACGTTTTTGTTAGTTTGAAAAATGAGATTACATCAAATCCTTATAGCATGTGATCTGAATTTTCCAATGCATCTAAGTACGCCCAAATCGAAGCAGTAGAGCCCCCGCTACGGCTGTCGAAGTAACCCTTGGTGGAGCTGCCCACCTTGCCTTGCACGCTAGGCAATGGGTGGCGCTTCGACGATGACCCGCCGAAGCGCCTTTACTCATCCAAAAGTCAAGGAGAAGTTCATCCTGGTCAAGGAGGTTATTCTGGTCACTTCAATCATGCCCCTGGTGCATTTGGAGCTCATTGGAGACGAACTCGGATCACTGGCGGTGGATAATCCCGCCACTCATGGAGGGTACCAGATTCAACCCGTCCAACGCCCGGATTTCCGGCTAGGCTAACCTTCTCAATACTCACTCAAATCGAGCGATTCAAAGGTCTATCTTGCATGAAAAAATCCACGGAATCCAAATCTAAAGTCATATCAGATATTCAACCGCTCATCAGTGGTCAAACCAGGGAGTAAGATCAATGGCACTCATGGCAAAAGGCATACCATGTCAGAAATCTCTCCATTGCACCGCAGCCTTGATGGCGTGCCTCTCCTTGGGCAATGCCTTGGGCATGGCATCGGCGAGTATGCACTTAGTACCACAATGCACAGTAGCCGTATCTCCCTTTGCCACCAAGTCTTGTGTGTAGTGATGGAGGATCTCAATGTGTTTGGTCCTCCTGTGCAACACAGGGTTCTAGGTGAGGCTGATGGCACTCATCTTTTCCACGTTGAGTACCGTCCGCTTCTTTTCTGGTACCCCGATCACTTTTAGCAACCACTGTAGCCACACCGCCTCCTTTGTGGCTTCCACGAGCGTGATGCAGTGATGGACAGTGCCACACAATCCTGCTTCCTGCTTTCTCATGAAACTATTGCACCACCAAGCACAAACACTTACCCGGTTGTTGATTTTCTGTCATCCACATCACCAGCCCAGTCGGCATCGGAATAGCTGACCAATTCGAAGGAGTCGTAACGCAATCCCTCTCCAAACACGAGTCACAACTGTTTTGTTGCCTTGAGATAGCGGAGGATCCGCTTCACCGCTTGCGGATGCTGCAGCCCGAGATCAGCAACATAGCGGCTCACTTGGCCCTTCGCGAAGGCCAGATCAGACCACGTTGCCACCATGGCATACATGATGCTCTCCATAGCGGACTGCTATGGCCAACCTGCCATCTCCTCCTTCTCTTTGTCCGTGCTTGGCCCCATGCTCGACCTCGGCTCACATGTGGTGGTCATGGGTGTGCCGATGGGGTTGCACTCCTCCATGTTGTAGCGGTGGAGCACCTCTTGCACATACTTTTCCTGTCCCATCTCAAGCGTGCGTGCCTTGCGGTCCCTCTTGATGGCGACGCCAATGTGGTACTTGAGCTCGTCCATGTCAGTCATTTTAAACCGACCGCCCAGTTGCCATTTCAGGTTCACCAATTCCTCCACATCCGATGACACGAGGATGAGGTCATCCACGTTACGGACCACGATCTGGTACAACCATGGCTGCTTCTGCATGTACACTCTCTGATCCGCTTTGGAGCGCTTGAAGCCAAGCTCGGTAATAAAACCGTCCATTTTCAGGTACCACATGAGTAGTGCTTGCTTGAAAAGGTAGAGCGCCTTACAAAGCAGGCAAAATTTCCCCAGACACGCGTCCACCCCCTCTAGCACCTCTATGAAGACCTCCTTGTCCAGGTCGTTGTTGAGGTATGTGGTTTTCACGTCCATTTGGTGAACTTTGTAGTCCTGCGCTGCCGCCACCAAGAGGATGGTGTGTCAAACTTGGTGACGTGTGCGGACCATTTATCGACGATCACAGCATCTGTCCAGCTGCATCTTTGTCCAGGACGTTGTTGAGGTATGCGGTTCAAGTCTTGTGTGTCTTCCTGCTTTACTGCTGGTGCTACCACAGGAGGTGGTGTGTCGTCGTAGTTGTCGGAAGAGTTGTCGAACTCCAAGTCAGACTCGGAAGCCCTGGACGCCTCGGTATCCGCGTCCATGTCAGATCTCGCATCAACCTGCGCACGTACTCTCCCACTCCCACCACCTACTGGCAATGCGAGCAAGTTGTCAGGTGCTTGTCTCCGGACGCAAGCAACACTATCTACTCTCTCGCCTTGGGAGCGAGGATCAGGTCCAGCAGCTCTCCCTTTCCAAGGGTGCATTTGTCGAACTCGGCATCGAGGCTCCTCACAAGCTTGCCCATTGCATGGTCCCAAAGTCAATAGGCTTTGTGTGACGTGTCGTATCCAACCATGAAGCACTTTTTGGAATGTGCGTCCAGCTTTCCTCCATCTTCTCGCGACTGGATCTTCACCCATGCAGTTGACCCGAACACCTTCATATGAGAGGCGTTGGGTTTCTTTCCCGACCATGCTTCTTGTGGGGTCTTCAACTGCTTGTCTTGCTCCTTTCCACGCTTCCACAAGGCGGTTGCTAGTGTTATGTTCAAGAGCTAGTAGGCCGTTGTTGTAGCTTCAACCCAAAAGCGAGGTGGGAGCTTGGCGTCAAAGAGCATGCTTCCCACCATGCCGAGTAGGGTCTGGTTCATCTTCTTGGCCACGTCGTTGCTTTGGGGGTTGAAAGGGGTGGTTTGCTCTTGGCGAATGCCATGATGCTTGAGCCAAGGCTTGCCTGCCTTGTACTCACCCCCGTTGTCACTTCAGACCGTCTTCACCTTCTTGGACGTTTGGCGCTCTTCCATGGCGACGAACTCGAGGAGCTTTTCCTTGACCTCTTGCTTTGTTTTGAGTAAGTAAATCCACATCTTGTGGCTGTGGTCGTCGATGAATGTCAGGAAGTACTTGCTTCGTCCATTAGATGTCATGCAAAAGGGTCGGCACACGTCAACGTGGATCAGGTCCAAGACATTCTTCGCTCGTTGACCTCCTCTCCCAGACGGCTTCTTCTTTGCCTTTGCTTGGAGGCATGGTTCACACAACGTACACCCTTCTCCATGCTTCATGGTGTATCCTTCTATTCCACGGACTACCTCTTGCTCCTGCAACTTCTGCAGTGTGCTGTTGGCCATGTGGCCAAATTGCCGGTGCCACAGCTCAGAGTTAGTGTCCTTGGTTAATGTGGCGACCATAGTGGTCGCCAGCAATGCATCCTTTAGCTTTGGTGCCAATGTCTTGGTGGTACATGCTAGTCCCTCATCCAACGCCTTGGTGACTTTGGTTTGAAGTACGTAGAGGCCGTCAACTCTTGGAGCTTGAAGCATGATGTCTCTATTTTTAAAGGCCCCGGCTTCCTTGTTGGTGAACACCAGTTTCATGTTGTTGTCAATGATTTGTGAGACCGACAGCAGGTTCGCTGCAACAGAGGGCATGTTCACCACCTTTTGAAGATTGACCTCCTTCTCGACACCGTTCATGTTGAACGGTGTCGAGAAGGAGGTCAATCTTGTCCCCTTCGCCCATGACATGCGCATCAAGTGTTTTCACAATTGATGCGCATGTCAGATTAGGCCATTGAGACAAATCCACCCTTTGCTTTTGAGGAGTGGTGGTTGGTGCACAAGTCAAGGGCGAATGCCCCCGGCCTAAGGAGCACTGCCCCCTTCATGGACAACCCTTCAGCCATCATGTTGGTGAGCTCCTTCTTCTCCTTCCCGCTTTGTTCCCGCCTTCTTTCCTAGCACTGCGGCAGTCCCTACCCCAGTGCCCAGCCTTGTCACAGTTGTGACAGCTGCACGGCTTCTTGGAACTCTTCCCGCCACCATTGCCTTTCCCTCCACCGCCATCACTTCCACTGTTGCCTTGATTGGAGCGAGAGGTTGCACCTTGTCCACCGAAGCAAGAGGCATAGGTTGAAATGTTTGCCTCACTGCCACTACGTCACATGGACTCGATGCGGACGTGTTCGGCTACAGCGTCATACGTCAGATCTGCCTCCTTCTAACCGCCAAATAAGGTGGTCAAGGATCCCCAGCTTTTTGGCAGCTTCATCAGAAGGATCATGGCACACATGTTGGAGTCGAGATTCCATTCTATTTGTTGGACCTCCTGTAGCACATTGTCAAATGACTGCAGAAATGCGGGTATCGATTCTCCTTCGCTCACCCTCATCAACATCAACCTTTGGACGATGAAGAGTTGGTTTGCTAGGATTTTTTATTGATACACACGTGAGAGTTTTGCGTAGGCCTCGGCAGCCGACATTCATCCTGTGATGTGGGAGTGTTGAGTCTCGTTGATTGATGTCACAAGTATGACGAGAGCCATGTTGTTCTTTATCATCCATATTGCAAGGTCAACTGCATGCGTAGTCAATGTCACATCGGCAGGTGCTGTCTTGGTCCCTTTTAGGATGTCCAGGTAGCCACACACATTCATGACAATCTCAAACTGCCATTTTCTCAAGGGAAAACCTGTCCTTGTGAAATTTTACATACCCGCTTGAGTCGGATCCGCCAGTTTTAGCGGTTGCTCGTCTTCTCTACTTTGTTACTACTCTGTTTTGTTGAGGCCAATGAGGCTAATAAGGCTGCTCACTGCGACCGTTGTCTAAGGTACAGTTGGTTCCGTTGCATACCCCTCCTGCCAGTGATCACCTAAGACGATGGTGCCGTCGTGAGAAAAACAGACTCGGAGTTGTACCACCTTCTAAAGGGATAGAGCTTCATTTCGTTGGAGCTCGAGGATCTTGTTCAACATGGACAGAGCTATTCCTTGTCCCCTAGTCTGCCACATGCGTGCACCCTACCTGAAGAAGCCAATGGAGCCCATGGAGCAAATGGGGGCGTCGGATGTTTGTTTCCCTATTGTACATGTGCGCCCTGCAAGACCACGCCTAAGTCGGTCTTAGAAGAGTGCCTTAGAACCGGAAGTGTGGGCCCATAACCCTTTGTGAATGCACCGGATGGCAATGGTCTAGGAAACGGGTCCCGACATGGGAGGCCGCCAACCGCTCTTAGTATTTCAACCAAGATAACATATCACCCTCGAACGAGAGATCCACACTTTAGGTTCGTTCAGCTTGTAACCTCATGAAGTCTGCATGAAAGTCATTAGCGTCTACCCTTGGTCGGACACTCTCTAAGGATTCTCAAAGGCAAGAACTGTAAATGGATGCATGCAGGGTACAGGCTTTTGTACTTGCAGAGCTTTGCTAATGCTTCTGCTTGCATTGGCTCCACATGAGCCAACCTCAGCCTACAGTCCTACTTGGTGCGTCCTAAGACCACCAAGTGTCATCCTCAAGGCAGGCTCTAGTAAGCTTCCTAGAAGCTTCCCGTCCCATTTGGGGCCACAAAGAAAAGGTATGGCCGTTGCGGGGTTTGAGCCCGCGACCCATGAGCTCTGGCGCCTGTCCCAACTAGGCCACAAAGTTGTGTTTCCTATGATGATCTCCATGCCACATACTCATTGTGGGCAGTGCATTCCTGGCCTATATCAAAACAGACAAAGGGGGCGTACTCTATAGAGCAGTGCATGCCTTGTCTTTCCATGCAACCAGCCAGCCAGCCAGCTAGCCAGTGGGACCAGGTACATACCATTCAACAACACGTGCTTACATGTGTTTATACATACTCACATATACTCACACGTTCTTACACGTACTTGTATAAACTTGCATGTGCTTACATGTATGTATTCATGCATACATGTACTTACACGTACTTACATGTGCTTACTCCTGCTTACATGTACTTACACATACTTATACATACTTACACATGCTTACACGTGAATACATATACTTACACATGCTTACACGTGCTTACATATATTTACATAAGTGTACACATAATTACACATGCTTACATGTACTTTCATGTACTTGCACATGCTTCCACGTACTTACACGTGCTTACACGTACTTACATGTGCTTACTCCTGCTTACATGTACTTACACATACTTATACATACTTACACATGCTTACACGTGTTAACACGTACTTACACGTGTTAACACGTACTTACACGTGAATACATATACTTACACATGCTTACACGTGCTTACATATATTTACATAAGTGTACACATAATTACACATGCTTACATGTACTTTCATGTACTTGCACATGCTTCCACGTACTTACACGTGCTTACACGTACTTACAAGTTCTTCCACATACTTACACGTACTTATACGTGCTTACACGTGCTGACACGTACTTACACATGCTTACGCATACTGGTATTTGCTTACACGTACTTACACGTACTTACACAAACTAACGCATGCTTACACGTGCTTACATATACTTACAGGTGCTTACACATACTTACACGTGCTTTCACATACATACAGGAATATACACGTTCTTAAACGTGCTTACACATGCTTACACATACCTACACGGAATTACAAGTGCTTACACGTACTTTCACGTCCTTCCACAGACTTACACATGCTTACAAATGCTTACACGTATGTACACGTGCTTAAATTTACTTATATGTGCTTAAACATGCTTACTCGTACTAACACGTGCTTACACGTACTTACACATACGTCCACGTCCTTACACGTACTTACACGTACTTACACATACTTACTCATACTTACACATGCTAACATATACTTACATGTAATGACACATGCTTGCATGTACTTACACGTACTTACACGTGCTTACACGTACTTTTACATACATACACCTACTTACACATTCTTTCACGTTGTTACGCTTGCTTACATGTGCTTACACATACTTGCACGTACCCATACGTACTTACACATGCTTACACATGCTTACACGTGCTTACACATTCTTAAACATACATACACGTACTTACACAAACGTACATGTGCTTACACATACCGACACGTGTTTATACATTTTTACATATACGTATACACGCTTACGCATACTTACACATACTTACACATGCTTACACGTGCTTACATGTGCCTATGCGTACTTATACATGCTTACACCTACTTATACATGCTTACACGTACTTACACGTGCTTACACGTGCTGACATGTGCTTACGCGCACGTACACATGCTTATACACACTTACACATGGTCATACGTGCTTATACATTATTATGTATGCTTATACATGCTTACACATACATACACATACTTACACGTACTTATACATACTTACATGTAATCACATGTGCTTACACGTACTTACATGTACTTACACGTACATACATGAACTTCCACGAACTTATATGTACTTACACAAACATATACATACTTACAAGTGCTTACATTTACTTCAGTGTTGCCATCGAGGTCCGGGGTAGGCCCTATACCGCGGCATCGACACATCGGGTCACATCGATGTAACCTCGATGTCGCGGTTTCAGATCTTCCAAGCGCCGACACTGGCGGATTCACCCGACACTCCGCTGTTGACATGGGCCAGTCCGCCAACTTTTTTGTCGTCGTGCGTCGACGTGCCTCGATGCGTTGTTGTCCGACGATGTCGATGTTTCACTGCTTCATCTCAACCTACTGCAAAAGTAGACAAAAGCAAGGACCCTACTGCCCTACTGAGACAGAAGTAGAACAATAGAAAATCAGGAGGGATCGTTCAACACATTGAGTTTGAAAGCTTAAATTTGGATGATTTGTTAAGGGACTCTAGCCCTGAAATGACTGCAACTAAATCTGACTAATTTAGTACACGGTTCGCGAACACTTTTGACTGTTTGTTTTCTTCCGTAAACTACCTTTCCTTCCTTATAGCAAGTGGTTTGATGCATATAAACTGACAAATAAATACGAGTGTTGCATGCTTTTATAAGACTCTTTTACTCCGTCTATCCGCATGTTGCCTTGAAAACCGGTGTGTCACAATCTTCTATCATCCGCCCGTCGGATGTCCAACGGGTCCACATCGCACGGCGACGAGGGCCAATGGCATCTCTGACGAGGCATGGAGCCCTCATTGATGACAAGGGCTCGATGCCATGGGTCCACGCAAGGATCCACGTACCTCGAGAATCCGAACTACGGTTTGGAATCTTCAGGACCGACAAACCAATCGGGATGTTTTTTAATCGGTACGTTGAAATCCTGCAAAACTCTGGATTCCTTGTTCGCCAATCCGCAGTTTTCTAAACTATAGTTACCCCGACTCTCCGGTGGCCAAAATTCCGATCGGTGATTAATGCCAGGGTGGTTTGGGAAGTTTTTGTTTTAAGCCCGTCAAAAACCAGGCCCCACTGCACCGACTGGTAGGCCGGCGTTGGCCATTGACGGGGGCCTCGGATGTGCGTAGCGAGGCAGGCCAACGGAGGCACGTTTGGGTGGAGCCCTCTACACTCTTCCCCCTCGCTCGGTGTTAGGTTCCATGCCTTAGGCACGGGGAGAAGTTATCCCGGAGAACGTAGTGGGCAGAGCTTGTCTTGCAAGCTGCCAAACCACCCAGCAGTCATGTCGGCTGCTTCTTCGTCCATGCCAGCATCATCAACGGAGGCACCACTGTTTAATCCTCTGAAAGTGGCACCATGCAAGGGTGATTTCCTCACCCTTGCGCTCTCCAGCCACCTCAAACCATATCCAACCTCCGCCAAGAAAGCAGGTTTCCAGTGCGGGTCGTGTGGTGGCGTGTATCCCGGCACCTACGACCACATTAGGGGTCATTTTGGGGAAAGCAACGCCAACATTGCCAAATGTCTGCATCCCCCCCCCCCCCCCCCCCTCTTGTGCGTGATGCTCTCGGCCTGGAGCGTACCCCTATCCATCCAGGCGAATGGAAGCCGTACTGTGGACGTTTGTACAATGGAAGAGGAGAGTCGTGGGGCACCAGGGACAAGCCAGTGCCGTGGGCAAGGATGTGGGAGGAAAGGGAGAAGGCGGCTCAAAGAGAGAGGGCAAGATTGACTGCCGTGGATGAGGAGGAGCAGTGTGAAGCCGAATTTCAGGCAGCTGCAACAAGGTTGGCAGCCGAACGTGCTGCTGCATTTCTCAGCGCCATGCCCCTGGTTGACGTCAACAGGATGGCGTGCATGAGGCAGAGCAGCATGCGCGCCTTCACAGATGAAGCCAACAATGACAAGTGCCAGATGGAAATTGTCAAGTTGATGGCCTTGAAGGCACTGCCCATCTCCTTTTGCAAGGAGTCCCCCCTCATGGAGGTGGTTTCCACTGCCAAGCACACCACTCCGTCCTTCAGGCTTCCCCACCGCGACAAGGTGGTGGATGCCATCCTTCCCAAGCTGGACAGGGACCTTGAGGAGCTTGACAAGCTGCTCAAAGATCAGTGGAACATCTACGGCTGCTCCTTGGCCGTTGATGAGTGGGCTGATGAGCAATCTCGGCCCATTTACAATGCCATGGCCGTCAACATCCAGGGCTCGTACCATTTTTTCTCTCATGATGCCAGCGGTCTTGTCAGGAACACCAACCACATGGCGGAGATGATAGAGCAGGCGATAGAAGAGGTGGGGGTGCAGCACGTTGTTGGTGTTGTTTGCGACAACACCAACGTCAACAAAAGGGCATTCGAGGACCTCAAAGGCAGTTACCCACAGGTTTGTTTCCAGGGCTGCTGCGCGCACAACATTGATTTGGTGATGTAGGATCTCGGCAAGAGTGAGTGGGGGTCAGCCATCATCAACAAGGCAGAAAAGCTGGTGGCCTTTTTCCGCAACAACGACATGCCAAGGACGTGGCTGAAGAAAGAGAGTGGCGGGCGTGTGCTGCTGCCACGTTGCGAGACTCGCTTCGCCACGACGCATGACGTCTTGCAACGTCTCCTTGACATGCAGTCTTTTTTGTGGAAGATGGTGGGAGCTGCACAGTGGAAGGAGATGGGAAGCTAGCGCAATGCTGGCTTTCAGGCCCACAAAAAGGCTGTGCGGAACCTCATCCAGCGTCAAGTTTTCTGGGTGCAGGTGACGCAACTTCGTGATCTGCTCGTGCCATTGGTGTTGCGCATTGCTGACCATCCAGGCAAGGGCGTGGCAGACATCTATGAGGGGCTGCTGGACTGCATGGAGGACTTGGGCAAGCTCGGTCAGCCAAGGGAGAACAAGCCGGCACGAGTAGCAGCAGCACAGGTGCAGCTTGCAACCAGCAGGCTGACGCAGCGTTGGAAGGCCGACATGAACTGCCCATTTTACGCAGTAGCACGATGCCTCCACCCTTCTCATTTTGGCAACAACCTCAGCGGCAATGCTGAGACGGTCACGGCATGGTCAGCCGTTGTTGATGTCTTGGTGCCCGCAGCAGAGCACGATCAGATTCAGGCAGAAATTCGCCCCTTCCCGAACGGGCAGACTAGCACTGAGGTCGACCCCTTGGTCACGCCGAGGACAAATGCTAGAGCCAAGGCTGTGGTGTTGAAGGTGAGGACTGGCTTGCTGCCTGCGCATGAGTGGCATGAGCTATACCTCGCTAGCATGCCCGCATTGCGCAAGCTGGCCATGTGCGTGCTCACCCAGCCATGCTCATCATCCGAGTGTGAGCGAGCTTTCTCTGCACATGAGCTCATCCATACTGCACGACGCAACCGCCTCAAAGTGAGCACGCTTGAGTTGCTTGTGCGCTGCAATGTACGCTTGTGCAAGTACTACAAAGCGGCAAGCAAGCGCAGGCCTCGTGATGCAAGCTGGCTCGCGGACAAGGATGCATCCGACAGCGAGGACGATGGTGAGATCACTGAGGTGGGTTGCAATGAGGAAGACGACAAAGCGGATGGTGCTGTGGGTGAAGGGGAGGAGGGTGAGGAGTTGGATGAATGTGGAGATGGAGAGGGAGCCGAAGAAGAGGAGGAGGAGGAAGAGGAGGGGCAGGAGGGTGGTGCAAGAGAGGTGGAGGCCCCGAGCCATGCAAGGCCAATCCGCAGCCGTAGCACATTGGAGGCCATGACGTCCATGTCAGGAGCAGGAGGAGCAGCCTCAACAGTTACAGCAGCAACTACACGGACTGCCGCACGTGCACGGGGTACTACCGCAGCAGTTGGTTGTGGTGCTAGTGCCAAAGGTGGGGCTGGAGGTGGTGTTGGAGATGCTTCTGGGGGTGGTGCAACAGGTGGAACTGGAAGTTCTGGAGGTACTGGGGGAGATGCTGGGGAAGGTGCTGGGGGAGGTGCTTCTGGAGGTGCTGCTGGAAGTGCTACTGGAGGTGCTGCTGGACGTCCTGCTGTAGGTGCTGCTGGACGTCCTGCTGGAGGTGCTGCTGGACGTCCTGCTGGACGTGCTGCTGGAGGAACTACTGGAGGTGCTGCTGGAGTCGGAGCTGGTGGTGCTGCTGGAGGTGCAAGGATTGGCAAGAGGATGGCGGCAGGAAGTGCTGGCAGTGCAACAGAGAAGCAGCAGAAGCGCAAGACTCGTGCTTGATGCCCCCTCCCCTTGTTGTGCAGGTTCAAATGTGCAGTCAAGGTGTCATGCAATCTGCTTTCCATGCATCTTGTACCCTGGTTAGGAGGGTTTCGCGGGCTCGGTGGTCAAGTTCGTGATGTGCAGGTTGTTGCATGTTGAACTGCGTAGCATGCCTTGCTGATGTGGTCATGCTCACTTTGCAGACTTTCCATTTGCATTGAATTAAGTGTGACTGTCATTTTCTTTGTAATGTCCCAATTCACATTCTCAGCTCATGGAACGTACACAGCATGTGACCTCAGAATATAGTCCAATCCTGGTTGCCTAAACCCACAAGTTGTGGAAGTGGCTTATCATGCCATATGTCTTCTACTTGTGCCAATGTGAGTCCAGTGGCCATGGTAATATGGAGAGGTCATGGACTTTATTCTTAGCACAGGAGTATGAAAATGTGATAGAGTACTGCACATGAAAATGTCAAATCTGTAATGTGACCAACGCGTGTATTCAGAACTATGACAGGCCGCACATTGCTCAATACATGTGCAGACGTTGTGTCAATGTATCAAGCTCTACATACATCGATACATCGATGTGAACATCGATGTGTCGATGTTCGGGGTACAACTGTGAAACTGATTTACTTACACGTACGTATACGTACTTACACGTGCTTACATGTACTTAGATGTGCTTACACATGCTTATGTGTGCTTATACGTGCTTACTCATGCTTATACGTACTTACACATGCTTACACGTAATTACACGTGCTTAAACGTACTTACACGTATTACACGTGATTGCTCGTACTTATGCATGCTTTGCGTACTTATACCTACTTACATGTACTTCCTCGTGCTTTCATGTGTTTATACATATTTATACGTACTTTGATGTACATACATGAACTTACACGCACTTACACGTAATTACACATACTAACACGTACTTACATGTGCTTATCCGTGCTGACACGTACTTGTATGTGCTTACAAGTGCTTACACCTACTTACACGTGCATACACGTACTTATACATGCTCATATGTGCTTACACGTACTTACACGTGCTTTCACGTGCTTACACCTACTTACACGTGCTTACGCATACTTACTCGCACTTACATGTATTTCGACGTACTTGCGCATACTTGTTTGTGCTTACACATACTTATACCTACTTACACTTACACATGTTTACACGTGCTTACACGTTCTTACACATGCTTCCACATACTTACATGTGCTGACACGTGCTTAGATGTACTTACATGTGCTTACACGCACTTACACAAGCTTACAAGTACTTACACATACTTGCACATGCTTACACATACTTACATGTGCTTACGCATACGTACACGTGCTTACACCCAACTACATTTATGTATACGTGCTTACACGTGCTTACACTTGCATACACATACTTATATGTGCTTACACGTACGTACACGTATTTGCACATACTTACACGTACTAATACGTATTTACACGTACTTACACGTGCTTACATGTGGTTACACGTACTTACATGTATGCACACATACTTACACATACTTACACGTGCTTACTTGTACTTACACGTACTTACACATACGTACATGTGCTTACATATGCCTACATATAATTACACGTACTTATATGTGCTTACACATACTTACACATGCTTACATGTACTTACATGTACTTACATGAACTTACAAGTGCTTGATCATTCTTACACACACTTACACGTACTTACATATACATACACATACTTACACGTACTAACACGTGCTTACACGTACTTAGACGTGCTTATACATACTCACACATACTTACATGTACATACACAAACTTACACATACTTATACACACTTGTACATACTTGTACATACTTACACATACTTACACATGCTTACACGTACTTACACGTGCTTACACGTGCTTACACGTACGTACACCTGCTCACACATGCTTACATGTGCTTCGAATGCTAACTTGTACTTACACATACTTACATGTACTTACACGTACTTGCACATGCTTGCACGTACTCACATGTACTCACACATACTTCCACGTACTTACACGTGCTTTTACATACTTACACGTACTTAAACATGCGTATATTAGCTTACACGTAAATACACGTGCTTACAAGTACTTACACGTACTTACATGTACTTACACATGCTTACATGTGCTTACACATTCTCACATGTGCTTATACATACTTATACGTAATTACACATGCTTAAACGTACATACATGTAATTACATGTAGTTGCACATACTTTTACATGCCTATACGTACTTATACATACTTACACGTGCTCATAGAAGCTTACAAATGCTTACATGTTCTTACACGTACTTACACATTCATACACATACTTATACATACGTACACGTACTTACACGTACTTACACATACTTGTACATGCTTACATGTCCTTATACATGCTTCTACTTAATTACACATACTTACACGTACCTACACATACTTATGTGTAACTCACATGAACTTAGACGTACTTATACGTGCTTACACATACGTATATGTGCTTACACGTTCTTACACATGCTTACACGTACTTACATGTGCTCACATGTGCTTACACGTGCTTACACGTGCCTACATGTGCTTACAGTTACTTACATGTACTTACACGTACTTACACGTGTTTACACATTCTTACACATACCTATACGTACATACATGAACATACATGCACTTACACGTACTCACACATACTTACACGTACTTTCACATGCTTGTACGAGAGTACGCATAATCACACGTGCTTACAAGTGCTTACACGTACTTTCACGTGCTTACATGTACTTACACGTGCTTGTAGATGCTTACACGTACTTACAAGTACTTACATTGTCAGTGCAGAAATCCCCACCTTCTTACCTATCTACCCTCGATCAGTTTTGGAGAGGACCAAAGAAAATCCTGGATTATCCATACAGAAGAGGATTTGCCTCCCTAGAGGTCCATCACGGCACACAAGAGCGACCGGCAACTCCATCGGCTTATCTCCCGCCAAACCGTTTGCCGTCAGCCTGCACGCACTAATCTACGGCCAACTACGCGTGCAGTCAACGGTTCGATCTGCTGACAAAGGCACAAGAATCCCCCATCAGTGCCTCGGTCCTCGCTACGGTCCAACGGGACAATGGTCCACACGACACGGCGGTACTTTCGACAACCCAAGCCACCTCCAAGGAAAAACACCAGCAGCGACAGCTACGAAGCGGCTGCGGTGTCATCTTACGCACCGTCCGTCCTAGTGTGGAACCTAGGCTAGGAACCCGTGCATGCTCGGTTCACACATGTCTATGTACTAGTTGCTCAAATCAGATTCATTCCTGTTCCTCTTTACCCTCGCGCCTCCATGCGCGTCTCTTAATCTGTCCTTCACTCTCGGCACAAGCCTCCATGTGGCATCCCTCTTCTCCTGCTCAACTCAGTGGATACTCAGTCGCTATTCACTCCTTTGCATTATCATGCCATCAGCTCTTTACTCTCCCGCGCCCATGTCACTAACACTACACCCAGTTGCAGCAACCTCTTCCTTCCTGTGGCGCAACGGTGCCTTCCGCCCCCTTGACCACATCAGTTGATCCTCATTCCTGCGCCCGCCATTCTGACTGCACCCAAGGTGGCTATCATCCTATCATTGTTGGCCTTCGACCCACTTTGCTCTTGTAGTGCTCGTGCCTTGCGCACCGTGCCTAGATGCTCATTATCAGTTCCTTCACTATTGAGCTTCATTTGTCACTTATGCATCATCCTGTAATGCAATCTAGCATATGTTGATGTGTCTCAATCCTCCGTCGATCGCGCTCTGTTGTCCTAATCTCGTCAGCCTGACATCAGCTTGCAGAAGCTTCACCGTTGCTTCAGCCATCTTGTCTAACAGATCTTCCACCTCCTTTCAGGGCTCGTGGCTTATCACATATTCCGGACATTGTATCAGAGCCCGGAGAAAGTTCCTGTCTTTGTGCTCCGCTTCATCTTCATTGCTGACGCCTGAAACACCGGGCCAAAGCGCGCAGTGTCCACGCCATTAAAACTCGCTTGACAGCAGCACTTTTATCAAGGCAATCGTCACATGAGAGCACACTGATCTTCTACTCATCCATCAAAGCAGTTACAACAACGCCGTGTATGGGCACGGTATCATGACGCTGCACTAGAATATCAATAGCAGCAACACCATCTCCTCAACGCTTTGTCCATCCCTGCCAGCATACCTTTGCAGTAGTATCACAGTCAGCTCACCCCAATCCTCTCCTCTGTAAAAAAATCCTTCCGTCTACACTATCATCAGCACCTCTCTGTCCACAGCTTCCAACAGCATCAGATATCCTTTGCGCCCTAGTTGCGCCCTACTTGCGTCCTAGTTGCATCCAACTTGCGTCCTGGTTGTGCCTCAGTTGGGCACTAGCTAAGCCCTTGTTGCACCCTAGTTGCATCCTAGTTGCGCCCTAGTTACACCCTAGTTACGCCATACTTGCGTCCTAGTTGCGCCCTAGTTGTGCCCTAGTTGCACCCTAGTTTCACCCTAATTGCCCCCTAGTCGCGCCCTACTTGAACCCTAGTTGCGCCCTAGTCACACCCTACTTGCACCCTACTTACAACCTACTTGTGCCCTACTTGCACCCTAGTTGTGCCCTACTTGCACCATTGTTGCTGCCTAGTTGTGCCTTAGTTCAGCCCTAGTTTTGCCTTAGTTGGGCACAAGCTACACCATAGTTGCGCCCTAGTTGTGCCATAGTTTTGCCCTACTTATACCCTACTTGCGCCCTGGTTGCGCCCTAGTTGTGCCCTAGTTACGCCCTAGTTGCACCCTAGTTGCGCCCTAGTTGTACCCTAGTTGCGGCTCAGTTGGGCACTAGCTACGCCATAGTTGCGCCCTTGTTGCGTCCTAGTTGCTCCCTAGTTGCACCCTACTTGCATCCTACTTGCGTCCTAGTTGCGCCCTAGTTGCACCCTAGTTACGCCCTAGTTGCACCTCACTTGAGCACAAGGTACGCCCTAGTGGCGCCCTAGTTGCGCCCTAGTTGCACCCTAGTCCTACCCAAGTTGCGCCCTATTTGCGCCCTACTTGCGCCCTACTTGCGTCCTAGTTGCGCCCTAGTTGCGCCCTACTTACACCCTACTTTCGCCCTAGTTGCGCCCAAGTTGCATCTCAGTTAGGCACTAGCAACGCCCTAGTTGCGCCCTCCTTGCACCCAACTTCTGCCCTACTTCCGCCCTTATTGCACCCTTGTTGCACCCTAGTTGCGCCCTAGTTGCGCCTCAGTTGGGCACTAACTACGCCCTAGTTTTGCCCTAGTTGTGCCCTTGTTGCACCCTACTTACGCCCTGGTTGCGCCCTAGTCGTGCACTTGTTGCACCCTAGTTGCGCCCTAGTTGCACCCTATTAATGCCCTACTTCTGCCCTACTTGCACCCTAGTTGCACCCTAGTTGCACCCTAGATGTGCCCTACTTCAGTCCTACTTGTGTCCTACGTGCGCTCTAGTTGCGCCCTAGTAGCATCCTTCTTGCACCCTACTTGTGACCTACTTGCGTCCTAATTGCGCCCTACTTGCGCCCTAGTTGCGTCCTAGTTGTACCCTCGTTGTGCCCTAGTTGTGCTCCAGTTGAACACTATCTACGCCCTAGTTACGCCCTCGTTGTGCCCTAATTGCGCCATACTTACGCCCTACTTGCGCCCTACTTGTGCCCTATTGCGTCCTAGTTGCGCCCTAGTTGTACCATACTTGCACCTTCGTTGGGTACTAGCTACACCCTAGTTGCACCCTAGTTGCATCCTAGTTGCGCCCTACTTACGCCCTTGTTGAGCCCTAGTTACGCTCTACTTGCGTCCTACTTGCGCCTTAGTTGCACCCTAGTTACGCCCTAGTTTTGTCTTTCTTGTGTCCTACTTTTGCCCTACTTGCACCCTAGTTGCATCCTAGTTGCGCCCTAGTTTTGCCCTCCTTGGGCCCTACTTACACCCTTCTTGCGCCCTAGTTGTGCCATAGTTGCGCCCTACTTGTGCCCTGCTTCCGCCGTACTTGCACCCTAGTTACGCCCTGGTTGCGCCCTAATTGCACCCAACTTCTGCCCTACTTACGCCCTCATTGCACCCTTGTTCCACCCTAGTTGTGTCCTAGTTGCGCCCTAGTTGCACCTCAGTTGGGCACTAACTACGCCCTAGTTTTGCCCTAGTTGCACCCTAGGTGCACCCTACTTACGCCCTGGTTGCGCCCCAGTTGCACCCTTGTTGCGCCCTAGTTGCACCCTGTTAATGCCCTACTTCTGCCCTACTTGCACCCTAGTTGCACCCTAGTTGCGCTCTAGTTGTGCCCTACTTGAGTCCTACTTGTGTCCTACGTGCGCCCTAGTTGCGTCATAGTAGCGTCCTACTTGTACCCTACTTGCGCCCTACTTGCGTCCTAGTTGTGCCCTACTTGCGCCCTAGTTGTGTCCTAGTTGTACCCTCGTTGTGCCCTCGTTGTGCATCAGTTGGACACTATCTACGCCCTAGTTACGTCCTCTTTGCATCCTAATTGTGCCATAGTTACGCCCTACTTGCACCCTACTTGTGCCCTAGTTGCGTCCTAGTTGCGCCCTAGTTGTGCCATACTTGCACCTTAGTTGGGTACTAGCTACACCCTAGTTGCAACGTAGTTGCATCCTAGTTGCGCCCCAGTTGCACCCTTGTTGCATCCTAGTTACGCTCTACTTGCGTCCTACTTTTGCCCTACTTGCGCCTTAGTTGCACCCTAGTTGCGTCCTAGTTCTGTCTTTCTTGCATCCTACTTTCGCCCTACTTGTGCCCTAGTTGTGTCCTAGTTGCGTCCTAGTTTCGTCCTACTTGCGCCCTACTTACACCCTGCTTGCGCCCTAGTTGTGCCATAGTTGCACCCTACTTGTGCCCTACTTCCGCCGTACTTGAAGCCTAGTTACGCCCTAGTTGCGCTCTAGTTGCACCCTACTTGCACCCTAGTTGCACCCTACTTGCGCACTAGTTGCGCCTCAGTTGAGCACTAGCTACGCCCTAGTTGCGTCCTAGTTGCATCCTAGTTGCACCCTAGTTGCACCCTAATTGCGCCCTATTTGTACCCTAGTTGTGCCCTACTTGCGCTCGAATAGCATCCTACTTGCGTCCTACCTGCATCCTTGTTGCGCCTCAGTTGGGCACTAGCTACGCCCTAGTTGCACCCTAGTTGTACCCTAGTTGTGCCCTACTTATGCCCTACTCGTGCCCTACTTGCGCCCTAGTTGTGCCCTTGTTGTGCCCTAGTTGTGCCCTTGTTGTTCTCTAGTTGTGCCCTAGTTGCGCCTCCGTTGGACACTAGCTACCCTAGTTGCGCCCTAGTTGCGCCCTAGTTGTGCCCTAGCTGTGCCCTACTTGCGCTCTAATTACGCCCTAGTTGCAACCTAGTTGCGGCCTCGTTGCGTCCTACTTGTGTCCTACTTGCGCCTTACTTGCGTCCTTGTTGCACCCAAGTTGCGCCCTAATTGTATCCTACTTGCGCCCCACTTGCGCCCTACTTGCGCCCTAGTTGTGCCATGGTTGTGCCCTAGTTGTGCCCTACTGCGTCCTACTTGAGTCCTAGTTGCGCCGTAGTTATGCCCTAATTGCGCCCTAGTTGCACCCTACTTCTGCCCCAGTTGTGCCTTACTTGTGTCCTTGTTGCGCCCAAGTTGCGCCCAAGTTGGGCACTAGCTACGTCCTAGTTGCACCCTAGTTGCACCCTAGTTGTGCCCTACTTGCACCATACTTGCGCCCTACTTGCACCCCACTTGTGCCCTAGTTGCACCCTACTTGCGTCCTAGTTGCGCCCTAGGTGTGCCCTAGTTGCGCCCTGGTTGCGCCATAGTTGCGCCTCAGCTGGGCACTAGCTACGTCCTAGCTGCGCGCTAGCTACTCCCTCTATGTTGGCTGGTCATAGCGCATGACAGCCATACTGTGCCACTAGTTCTTCAAGGCCTTCATACTTTATAGCCCACTTCTTCACTTGAATTCTCCCCTCTTACCACTTCTGGCTCGTGACATGATTTTTCAAAGGTGATGATGCATGTGTGTGTGCGTGTGTACGTGTGTGTGTGTGTGTGTGTGTGTGTGTGTGTGTGTGTGTGTGTGTGTGTGTGTGTGTGTGTGTGTGTGTGTGTGTGTGTGTGTGTGTGTGTGTGTGTGTGTGTGCGTG
>SZWC01004172.1:98642-128423 GCA_023375785.1 Penium margaritaceum
CCCTACACCCGCCCGCTGGATTCAGCTGCGTTCAGTCTCTCCATCCATCTTCTTCAGATGAGAACCAAGGTAGCCGTCCACATCCACGGCGCTCGGCCTACTTATCCATCTGTGTTCTCATGAAGAGCAGGGGACGACTGCCTTCAACTACTGCGGCCATGTTCGGCCACTGCTACCCTGGCTCAGGAGTTGGGTGATGGGCACACCACCCATGCGCGCCCGCCAAACGACAACTTCGCACTCAGACCCCCTTCCCCATACCTCTTCCTTGGAGTTGATGAGCGCCTTGGCCTTGAATTCTGGAGATGCTTCGTATTGCTCCACCTCGCCCTCCGCCACCTCAGCCGCCGTCCCAGTCGCAACGGCAGCTAAGCTGCAGCATCCGCCCACCACCCTGTCCTCCTCCTCCCCTGTGCTAGACGACAAAAACCCGGCGGGCCGAAGAAGCGGCGACGGCGCCACGGGCGACGCGCTAAGCTGCGACGACGAAGACTGCGCGCGGCACGTGGGCGTGAAGCGCCGCGCCGCGGCGGACGAGGAGAGGTCCACAGTCGTGGCACCGGGCGCCGCGTCGGATGATGAGGAAGAAGGGCGGACCGCGGCGACGCGGCCGCGGGCTATGAGAGGGCTGAAGGCCATTCGCGACCCTGCAAAGGATGCCGATGCTCGTGACGAAGTCGTCCTTAGCCTTGCGAAACTTAAGCTTGCGGTAGCAGCAGCAGCAGCAGTCGCAGTCGCAGGAGACACAAGTCGCAGCGACAATTCGTTAGACACTGATGTGCGATGGTTCTTGGCCACGTGACGCTGCGCGGATTTAACTGAGTCGGGGTCACGAGCAGAACAAGGTGCAACGGATGCGATCGGGTGGCGGCGCGCGCTATCCACACTCCCTGGCATGCAAGGCCTTGCACAATGCGATGCGGAATTCGCGCATTGCAGGGCCGCAGAGGATTGGCTTGGGGAGAATCTCGCCCGTGGGCACGGGGCGATCGGTGACGTGCGTGCTTGCGCTTGCAATTGGACAACGCAGCGACTGCTGCTCCTACTGTTTGATCGCGGGAGCAGCGCCGCCTGAGGACCCAGCGGAGCGGAGGGCCCGGTACGCCCGCCAATCGCCTGCGGTGCTACGGCTGGCGCGGGTCTTCCCGTGGCAGCAGTGCCGACAGTGACCACGTGCCCCGCCATGACGACGCGGCAGGACAGTCCAGGCCCTCAATTTACTGCTTTCTCGCTTCGCTTGGGGGGAGCTTGCTAGGAGCGGGGAGCCCTGGTGCACGCGGAGCACAGCTGCAGCCGCAAGCGGAGCGCAGGCGAGCTCAGCAGAGAGGAGGAACTGTGCCCTGAAGGAAGACGAAGTTGCACAAATGGAAGTTCAGTCCGGCGACAGCGCTGCAGAGGCGAGTGCAGCGGCGAGCGGCGTTAGGGCGTTGGTGGCGGTCGTCCTGTGATGGTGAGAGGTGGATGCTGCTGTCAGTGCTGCGCTGTACAACAGCGATTGAACGTGAGAGCTCGCATACGCCGTTGGACGGTGGACGGGCGGAGGCTGATGTCAGCGACATGCGAATTCTCTCCGGACAAACTGTGTCCACCTCGTCCTAGGTGCGAGCGGACCAGCCCATCGGGACCAGCTGTGCGAAGAGGCCAAGGGTGTCAGACCGCCAAACGCCCCCTCGTGGCGGATAGAGGCCTCGACTCAAGCCAAAGATCTTACCGGACCCCAGAATACGGAGCAGGACGCAGCGGAGCTTCTGAGTTCCGCAGAACCTTTTGTTTGTCCGCATTGCTGTCCACGATTCGGACTGACGGAAAAAAGGGCCGAGAGTTCATGCGACGAGAGAAGCGGACGGGGGGGCCAAGGCTGGATCGAGATGCTGCAGCGCAGGAGTCGAGGGAGGCTTCGACCGCAATGCTGCCAAGTCAGCACAATCCGCGAGTTTCGATCGAAGACTAGCAACGGAATCAAAAGATTAAACAGTTTGTAGCTCTCTTCAAATAGTTTCAGACCAGTGCGCCATTCAAACATGTCGGAGTAGTCTTTTGGCTGCGAAAAGTTGGGGTGTTCGTTAATTTGGGAAGAGACGGGTAAATGTTACTATCCCACTCCTGACGTGGACATCAATTTTCGTGACGACGCTTGGCCACCCAATGTCTAGTTCTCGAAAGCTGCGCACAACAAATGATGCCATCAGGCTTGGGTGAACAAAGACCCCTGGCTGTGTCAGCCAAAGGTTTTTTTAGAACCTGGTGGCAATGAAGGCGAAAACTCTACATTACCCTTGGAGCGGACAGTCTGAACAATAATGATATGCCAAGAAACAATTTCATGGTTTGCAGGCATCGTCTAAGGAGTAGATGAGGACGTGAGGAATTGGGAAAGTTGGATGATTTGGACTTGGTAGGAAGTGTAGTTTGATCACAAGTGTCGGACATGTCGAGAACACATCCATAATTGTTGTTGTTTGTCTTTTTTCTGCCTCTCTGACTCCTAATGTGACTTCATTTGTGGTGTACATGCCCATGCATATGACTGACTACATGGACGCTAATGCTAGCGGGGCACTGTTTGGTCGAGAAGACGTGTCGCCCTAAGGCCAAGCGTGTGGTTCTCCTCCTCCTTGCACTTCTGACACTACACACTTACACGACCAGCTCCATCGGCAACAACTCTTAGCTGTCTCGTCAGCAATGCAGTTGGCACCCAAGTTTAGGCAGCGGTAACTCCACGTAGCTATTTTTCTTGCTGGTTTTAACGACAAACATGCGTTTTCAGTGTGGTTGATTTAGTATGGTCCAAGTTTCAGGGAAAACGGACAACGCCCGGTTTTTGGGCTCTCTGGTGTCTAGTACAGCTCACCCAAGAAATTCTGCCGGATAGGACAATGGACGGTGTTGTAATGTACCCATCGTTTCGCTCAATAGATCAGCGGTGTCCATATTCGAAAACAGAAAGCCGGCGGTGTCCAAAGTAAAAAACGGAAAGACGGAGGTGTCCAAAGTCGTGAACGAAATGACAGCGGTGCCCGTGTTTTTCATTGTGCGAGCAAGAACGGGCACAATTGACACATGTTTCATGTATTTTACAGATTTGACATGGATTCTGACTTCGGGGGTGAAGCACAACTTCACCCTTCGTCGCGAGCTCGCTAGAGGGGTTTTACGACGAAACCACTCGCAATGACCCTGCCAAATCCCCCAATTTCACGAGAGGGGTTGTCGAGGGTTGTACTATTTAGTTGGGCGGGGGGGGGGGGGGGGGGGGGGGGGGGGGGGGGGGGGGGGGGGGGGGGGGGGGGGGGGGGGGGGGGGGGGGGGGGGGGGGGGGGGGGGGGGGGGGGGGGGGGGGGGGGGGGGGGGGGGGGGGGGGGGGGGGGGGGGGGGGGGGGCAACATGCGGCGCATGCTGTGATAGAAGAAAGAGGACCTGCCGGGCCCCGCTACTGTGGGGCCCGGCAAGTACCCGGGCAAGCAAAGAAATAAAACCCAAGCCCCCCCAGTATAGCTATGGGGTTTGTCAGACAATGCGGGGGAGGGGGTGGGGGGGTTGCGACATGCAGCGCACGCTGTGATGAAAGAAAGGGGATCTGCTAGGCCCTGCTAGCGCGGGGCCCGGCAGGTACCCGGGCAAGTAAAAAGATAAAACCCAAACCCTTTACTTCAACCAAGGGGTTTGCCAGATATTGGGGGGAGGGGGAGTGTTGCAAGATGCGGCGCACGCTATGATAGAAGAAAGATGATCAACCAGGCCCAGCTACCGTGGGCCCCGGCAGGTGCCCGGGAAAGTACATTTTTTTTAACCCAAACCTCCTAGTGAAACCAGGGGGTTTCCTCAGAGTTCGTGAATTTACCCTTGCGAATGTGCGTGGTTTGGAGTTCGCTCTTGGGGACTCAAAAACTCGCAACATGGTGACTTCTGACATTGGTGAGGCTTGTGTCATAAGTCGCTGACTTCGCCCTCAGAGGCAACGAACTCCAACTTCGAGAGCAAAGCCCGACTTGGATATAGTTGTCATGTTTGCCGTTTTCGCTCGCACAATGAAAAGCATTAGCACCGATGTCCTTTCGTTTTTTACTTTGGACCCCGCTGACTTCTCGTTTTTTAATTTGGACGTCGTCGTCTTTCCGTTTCCGACTATGGACACCGCTATTGTATCGACCCAAACGATGGGTACCGGTGTATTTTGAACCCAGGGCAATGCTAGCAGTTCTGTGGTTGGCTGGTTTTCTTTAGTGACAAGCCTCACAGAGCTGAGGTGAGGCTAGAACTGGTAGGGGTACCAGTTGGTCGCTCATTCTTCATCCCCAATCACTCATTGCTTCATTCAAGCTGCTTTCTAGCGTCAGCTCTGGCGCGCTCATTCTTTAGTAACAAACCAGAGCTCTCTGACTTAAACTAAACTACAGCACACCAAGCAACGAGCGTGGGTTCCCATACGCGGCACCAACAACGCCACTTCCCCAACCTGCGCACTAGCTAGTTCTTGTGAAGGAGCAGATGAGGATGTGAGAAATTGGGATGGACGATTTGGACTTAGGAGTAAGTGTACTTTGATCACAAGTGTCAAACATGTCAAGCACACAAGCATAATGGCATGCATCACAACGAGGCATATGTGCGATCTTTGGCGCTCCTCCCGAGAAACGCATGCAGCATTGTGTTGTGAGTCGTCGCTTCAACAAAATCCATCGAGAAGTTGGAGTGTTTCAAGAATATCAAAGCATGGTTCTATGAAAGTCTAGTTTTGTTGACAAGTCGACAGAACAACATCGGAATATCGATATAGTTTGCAATACTTCTGTTCAACCTTCCGAACAATCGTTGAAACTTTCAGAATCTTCCTTCATGGAACACCATAGGTTAGGGCAAGTGGCCAAAATGCCTTCGGCCGATGGGAGTGAAATTTCTGATTTTGATATGCGGCGGGCCATGAATGCGATGGCAGAAATGCCCACTCGCAATTTTTAGGGACTTGTGTACGTCCCGGACAAGAACCCAATAACATCGACAATAGCCGTAAAGCGGGCGACAGACGTCTCAAAGGTTGTAATGGGGCTCCCAGTTTCTATTCGCAGTGTCCCAAATGTTGCACTCGGCCATTTACTAAATCAAATTCCCACAAGGCTGAAATCTCATTATGCCTTAAATCACGTACGCCATATCTCTTTCCCATTTGAAATAAGAGGCCAAGGAGCAACGTCTCGACCGGGGAACTTCTCGTTGGGATGTTAGTAGTGCTTGAGCTTGCTAATGTGGAAGATGTTGGATCGCCATGCTTAGTGGCATGCAAGGTCGAGCAACGTCTAGGGTTTGCATTCTCTATATCTAAAACGGGCCTAATAATTGAGGTTTGAGTTTCGCCAAGTTCTGTCCAGGAGAGTGACATTCGCCAAGTTGAGGACGCTATAATCAGTCCTGAATATGTCAGTGTTGCGACATTGGTCTGATGGTCACTTCATAGCTTTTTTTTCTTCACGAGAGTATGCTCTGCTCCCTCTCAAATGCGGTAGAAATCCCGGTGGTTTGTATCGACCGTGCGAGATGTTACTCTGGCATTGGAGTCCTTCTAGTGTGGCAGAAAGTTTGTCGTAAACCACTTTGTACGGGCTTTTACTAGTTATGTTGGAAGCGGTGGAGTTGTATGCAAGTTCGACGGTCGGCAATTTTGCTGTCCAATCAATGCCGCTTGGCTTGCATAAAGTAGGGAGACTTTGGCCGAGTGGCTGATTGGCCCACTCGGCTTGCTCGTTGGTTTGAGGATAGAATGCCGTTGATTGTAGTATCTGACCACCATGACGTGTCATCAACTCGCGCCAAAGGTGGAGGTGAAGCATTCGTCTCTATTGCTGATTACGGTATGTGGCACGGTGTGCAACCACATTATCCGATTTAGAAATATTCGCGGTGTTCATTGTGCATTGTAGTGGTTTTGACCGGGTTGAAGTGTGACAGTTTTAAAAACCGGCCCACCACCATGAGGATGGCGTCATAGCCCTCCAGAGTGCCTGGCAACCTTGTCACATATTCCATGTGGACGTCGACCAATGGCTCCATCGAAGCAAGGAGAGGTTGGAGCAATCCTTGTGGCCTCATACAACGATAACGTTTTTGTAGACAAGTTTGCCACATCGGTCTGCAAACGGTCCCAACAGTGTTTATTGCTACCTTCTTAAGTGTCTTGTCCTCACCAAAGTGTCGAACTGGGCCTGTGTTGTGGCACTCCTAAAAAAGTATTCATCATAGCTATTTGTTTGGTGGTACGGCAACTTGGTGAGTGAATCTTCACCGCTAGCATGGATTGTCCGACCAGAATTTGGCCTTGTTGTGCTCACTGAACTGCTCGTAACCCCTGGCGAACAGACTCGCGAGATACGGGTCTTGTTTGACAAGCAGCATGCTGATCTCGGCCATTCCATCTGGTTGCCGACTAAGAGAATCCACTGGATTTGATTTGACGAGTTGATACTCAATGTCATAGTTGAAATTGGACTCAAGGACCTCCATCCATCGAGTTTATTGAGAGCTCAAACTTGAACTTGAACGAGATTTTTGAGTCCGTTGTGGTTGGCGTGGACGATGCATCGTCAGCATTCCAAGCAACACCGCTACCTATTGAAAGTGTACACCGCGAGCATTTCGGTTTTCTGCACCACGTAGTAAAGCTCCATTCCCTATAGGTTCAGCAACACATACGCAACCAGTTCTCCACTGTTGTTATCTTGGAGAACAACTCCGATTGCTTGATTGGAGGCATCCGTGGCCATGATGTAGTCAACTGTTGGACCTGCCAATCGTAGGGTTGGCACCAATGTCAAAGTATTTCTCAAAGTATTAAATTCTTCTTGTTCGCTGTCTCTCTACTTGGAATTTTATGAGCGATATCGGAGGAGATGCTGACATTCGGTCATGGTAAATTACAAATCAATGTTGTTCATTGCATTTAAAAAAATTACCCACATGTCCCCAACATTGGTCGTGGACAGCCAACGAGCGATCGCCTCTTCTTTCTTTGGGTTCATGGTGAATCGTTTGCCGTCGATGAGTGGCCCAAGATATCGATCAAACGGCATCCAAAGTCACAGTTCAAGAGATTTTTACAAAGAGTTTCCCCTTGAAAAGTCTTGAGGTCTCAGAGATGTCCATTGCCTTCCTCTAGAGTGCGACTGCATACCTTCATGTCTTCAAGATACAAGAGGACTAACTCGTCGGGGTTTGGCCATTGTTTTTGTTCATATCCACCACAAGATTTGCAGGGGAATTTTGTAGTCCAAAAGAATTCACTGTAGAATTGAAGCGCCCATATTCAATGCAAAACATTGCCTTCTTTGTTACCTGAACAGATAAACAGATTCGGTGATAACCGCATCATAGGTTGATTTTGGTGAAATTCGTGTACCGCAAAGTCGGTGGGAAAGTTTGTTTGCTCGTGGTAGAGGGTAGCAGTTCTTGATGGACATGTCATTCAATGCTTGATATTCCATGCACATTTTCATCCTAATAATTCTATTTTTAATGAAGATTACAGGTGTTGTGCACAATGATGTGGTTGGCCTCATTAACCCCTCATCGATCATCTCATCCAACTACCTTTTGAGTTTGATCAACGTATGGTCGCTCACCTTCTAGGTTGCTTTTACCTTGGATCTGTTACCCGGCTTCATGTCTATATGGTGTTCCACAAACTGTTGCGGAGGTAACTCTCGAGGCAATTCACTGGTGAAAACCCTTTTGAGCTCCTCAACGAGTGGTGCAAACTCCTACGGAATGGTCGTGAACCTGTCACATGTCGAGACAAATGTTGTTGTCTGTCGCTATGACTTCTTTGACTTCCCTTGCTTCCACGTGGATTCACCATACTTGTCCTCCCCACCCAAGCTATTTATTGGCTTCTTCAAGGGATATTGGCCAGCATTCTACAAATTCTGCAACTTCCTCTGTTGTTTCCTGTAACCGCCAGAACATTATAAGTCGATCAATTAGAGGTAGGTATGGTTTTCTACCATTAATGCTGGCGTAGACTGATGCACTGCTCTATTCTTCTTGTGGATTGTACTTGTATGAGAAATCTCATCCGAGGATGATTATGTGGTTGTCCATAGGAAAAAATCTCCAAATCGTTATGACGTGAAGATTTCCGATTTGTGGTCAGAGAAAATTTGCAAAGTGAATGGACCTACAGTCATTCATCAATGGTTTCCCTCAAAAACACCCTTGGTTTAGTCTATAGACCCAACTTCCGAACCATGCCATTGCTGACAAAGATGTGAGAAGCTTTTCCGTCCAATGGTGTTGGTTCTGTTATGCAACCCTCAGTTTTACACATGCCAGTATCACCACCTGGTCATCCTTGTGTCCGTCGTCAGACTTTGTGATATTGGGAACCATCATCCGTGATAATGTGAGCCGCTCAGATGCACGAACAGTTGGTGCATAACTTTACGACCATGCAAGAGTTCCGTCCTCTACTATTGCCCTTTATCTTTTCCTACATCTTCACTTTTTCGTTATGACTGCCTCCCCTTTTTGGCTTGTTACTGCTGTCTCTCGCGTGAGTGAAGCAAAGTCGTTAATCGCATTGATCGACAGGGTTGATTTGCATTTCAGACGAGGTCTCATTTGAGTGTGACTTCCCTCTGCCATGATAGGGATTGTGGCCTTTGGGTTGCCAGCCATTGGATGTTTGTATTTGAACATTTTCACTGATTCTTCTAATGCAATTGGCTGAACATTCATGGGAGGCCGACTTTGATGCCAAATATGGCAATTGCTCACTGAATGCTGTGTTTGAGGAGGTGTTGAAGTAGAAACTGAGTTTGTCGCGGCGAGGTCACTTCAGGTGATGATTTTGCAAGAACATCGGGTACACTCTCCCATGGAAGACTATTGAAGAAAGCATTAAAACCTTTACCATGCGCTAGATATCTTGTTCAGTTGTCCAAAGCATTCAAGTATGGCACCTGCAAAGCCCGTCCAGCTCTCCTGTAGATTCAAAGAGACATGCCACGTGAGATTGATTTGCCAGAGAGGTAGTACTCCCACGGTCGACGATGTGAGAAAGGTTGTGGAGCCTTTGATTTGGCTCCACCGGTCTCCTACTACTATAGAATGGCCGTTAGGTCGGACGACCAACTTGAGGGTGTGCCATGCAAAAAGCGAGGCCGTGAGGTCAATTCTATTTTTGTCATCGTTGACCCGGTAAGTGGTGAAGTAAACTTCCAAACTTCCAAATTAACCGCATCATGAACGTTGGTCCTTTGGAGTTTTCAAGATCAAACAACTAAGGGAGTGCTCGTGAAGTGTTGGGTTCAGTCGACAGCTGAAGATCTCTGTTGGAGAGAATTTTTCCTTCCTATGTGAGTTTTGTAGCATCTCCATCACCGCATTGAACTGTTGGAGCAGATGGTTGTTGAGGCTCTTGAGTACCGTTAGCTTCTTATACAAGTCTTCATTGATGCGAGCCTGTAGCTAGTGCCTTCCATTGTGCTACATATCGACATGACGAGAAACGGTGGGGGAAAAGGGTTCGCCGAACCCAAGAGGTCTATCATCGGATTGGTTTTTTCGGTTTTTGGTGCTGCTCCATTTGCCATGAAAGTTGTCGCTGCTGGTTGGCTTGCCCAGAGAGCGTCCTTGATCCCGTGCTGTTGATCCCCATCACTGGATTCTTCATTGTTTCTAGTGCTCGTCTCCGGGGACGACCGTTCCCTTCACCTTTGCTTTTGAGAGGTATGTGAACTTCTCGGTGGTAGATATGCACTGAAGACTTGTGCAAGGTTGTCACTCTGTTTTTAATGCATTGGCTGTCCCTCTAGCACCAATGTGCTCTCATACCAAGTGTTATGTTGAGCAGGTTGTGGATGGTTCACATGGATTAGGTACGGAGCAAAAGATGACTTGAGGAATTGGGACAACAAGATAACTTGTATTGAGTATTGAGTGTACTTTGATGAAAATTATCAAACATGTCAAACACATACACACAATGACAACAATCACAATGAGGCATGTACCCTACCATCCCTATCTAACAAAAAAAAATAAAATTTGTCGCAAAGAAATAATTTAACGATGAATCTTTTACTCTTTTCTTTGTCGCTTTGGTTTCACTTTGTAGTTTGTCTTGGTGAACGGGACACATTTTGATTTTGGAACTCCTCGTTTCACCTCTTGCCATAAGTAGAAACATACAACGAGAGGCATCACACGGGAGTTTTGGCCGCCGATTTTGCGCTAGATGCTGCTTGTATCTCCAGCAAAACGTTTCCATGTGCACTGCCTCTACGACCCAACTTACGTGGATGTGGATTCTTTCTACAGAAGCTCCTACCTTCAATGTGCAATCGAGCTCATTCATTGCACAATACCATGTGCGGTTCTGTGACAAAGAGTCAAACCCTTGGGAATCTTTGTCGAAATGGACACTGTTTTCACCAGTGCAAGTCACAAACAACATTGAGCAGCCCAAATTGGGACGTTTTTACTGATAGTTAACGACAGTATGGTAAAAGAGTCGTCGGCGCTCAAGCCAAGTGATGCGTGCAACATCGGGTCATGAGTGGGTGCTGGAAGAAACTCTGCCAAGAAGTCGGAGGGTTTTGAGAACACTAAGGCTCGGTTCAATAAGATTCTATTGCCGTTGAAAAGTTGATCAATTTTTTTATACAATTCATGGCACTTTTGTTAACCCTTCTGGACTGTGGTTGAAGTGTCAGAACCTTTGGAAGCAGAACACCAAAGGTCAGGGCAGGTGGCCAAAGTGCCCTCGATAGATCGGCATCAAAATCACGAGGTTGATACGTGGTGGGCCATTAATGTAAGGACAGAAGTTCCTGCTCGTCAGTTTCAGGGAATTTTGTACTTCTGTGATGAAATAAACAAGACCACACTTTCCACAAAGTAACGGATTTGACAGTGCCTTGGAAAGACAAAATAGAAACCACTGGTACTTCGGAATTAACACTATTCCAACCTCATCAATGAAAAGGATTGCCGTTTGCAAAATGATTGGAAGGGAATAGCTCGTATATCCCATGCAGTGGGGTTGTTGTCACCATTCGTCATAGTGGAACCTTGCGTGCCTTTGCTATTGCCGAGCGTCCATGGAACGTGGATATGCTGAATGGGTAGGGAATATCGTACTAGTTTTCATGTGCAATTGACCGCACCACGTGGGGGCTACTAGGGACCATGCATCCCAAGCGGGATCTGACTTCGCAAACCGGTACATACTTAGCCAACATTTAACCGTGGATCTGCGCAAATCCATTCCTCTTCCGCTGCAAGATGTACTTGCCGGTGCATTTGATTGGTGCGCATAGCGCATCTTGCACATAACCGTCCACTCCCACCTTTGGAGTGTTGGGCTCTCATATCAGAGCCAGAAATAGGTCCATGGGGGACCATCGTCCCACCACCTCCAACCAGGGGCAAGCGGTGGCAGAGTAGGCTAAGCTGAAGCGCATGTGGAACACGACGATCGCAGAGCCAACTCCCAACCCATACATAATGTACTGGCAAATAGGGGAAGGCAAACCCATGCTCCCCTGCTCTAGTGCCCGCCTATCTGGAAGCCATGGGTCTCAGTGTACACCATCACTAGGAAACACATGTAAGGATGTCACCTCTTGATGAATATTTTGCACAAATAATTGTGGTTGGCCTGAAATACTTTGAGTGTTTCTTCCAGAGAATATGAAAAATCTTCCAGCTTTTTCCTTAAAATTTAATGACAGTTTATGCTAAGATAACTGACCACCTAGGCACGTTCTTGCAAGCAAAACTCTTCATGTACTATGATGTCCGTGTCCTTTTCATGACACTTAATCACAACACACTATCCCCATTTTGGGATTAACTGCACAAGAATTCCCTGGTCTACCACAAAATGTGTGCATTGTTGTTTTTCAATGTAATACAACCAACGTGTAGAGTACAAACTGTGATGCATTGTACGAATGAGTTATCACAACTGTAACATGTTCAACCTCAACTATTGTTCATTATCGACACCCCAGCATCAATTCTGTTGCTTCGCAGATGGAGCACACTTTTTTGTACATTCATCGTGTTAAGATCTTCTCTTCATTAGTTTTGGAACGCTATTTACATAGTTAATCTTTATGAATGTGTAGAATGTGCACAAGAAAAAACATGTAAAACCACATAGGATTACATCTTTAATCATTACGGGGTGGAAATGGACCATGTGGATGAGGATGTTGAATTTGACGAGAACTCATGGCACATTGGAATTTTTTCATTGAATCATTGTTTTCAAACAACAGAGAGTGTAGGTTTTGTATACTACTCATAAATGAATCTTGTCTCAATCCTCAGAGGATATGGATGATGTCACAAAATGGTCATAGGTTTTCCCATGGTTGACAATGTAAATCATAGTAGTGAATCTCATCATCGCTGCCACATGTTATCTGGCGCACTTCTCCATGATTTTACCACCTCCCTAAAACCACCCTCCCAGAACCATTCCTTGGCCCTGTGACATGGATCCTAAGCTGTTGTCCAACCTGGAACCCCCCTTTTTTTTTCTTGTGCAGCATTCTCCTGAGACAAGAGTCTGCTCAAGCCCAATTTCCATACACCATCCTCGTGCACAATTGAAAAAAAAAAAAAAATGCTAGGAGGCACATGTTTGCGACACAAAGCAATTGAACATAAGAAAACACATGCCATGGGGAAAGGGCAATGCTTACCTCACTCTGCTTCCTCTATGTTGTCCTTGTGCCTTGCATTCTCCTACCACTCTCTCTCTCCTCCTCATCCAGTTGGGTTGTGTGCTCATCCTGCATCGATGTCTCACCCTCATTGTCTGCAAAAGGGGAGTATGTACAAAGGTCATCACCGTCACCCCTTTCCCCATACAGAACCTCTCCCTCATCTGAAAATTCACTAGGAAGCATTTCTTGGTCGTACTCCTTGACACCTACAGCACTAGCAGTAACTACAACAACTGGGGTACCGCTGGGTACCCCAACCACTATAGCACGTTGTAAAAGAGCAACTACAGCACAAGTTACTACAATGGCAACGTCCGCGTGATGCTGGGGTGTAGCTTGTTCTAAGCTTGTAGATGTTGGATTGGGGCAGCATCATTTGGGGTGGCCCATCTCCCCACAATGAGGGCATATGAAGGTCTTCTTCCTCAGAGCCACACCATGCTCCTAGCTGCAGCCAGGCCGAGTCCACCAGTCTGATTTTTTCACTACTGATGATCGCATGTTGTTGGCGTACACCCTGGGAATGCCGTGCGCTTGAGGCCCAAGTTAACCATGGTCTCTCCTTTTTGCCACTTGATAAGCATAAACATGCATGCATGCTAGGACGACAACCCAGAATCCTTCCAACGACCATAGCTACAAGTCTTTTGGATTAGGGACACCTGCCATGGAATCCTTGTACCCCCATGAAGGTCGCCTTGCGTGACCCTTCCTCAGTCATTTCATACTCACGTGCTAGGTGGAGGTAGTGGAGTAGTTATTTCAGCTGTTGTGGTGTCAGCACATCATTTGCCTTGGTTGCTTGTTGACGTCGAGCCATGAACAGCCGCTCGACCAAAGGATAGAGTGTCATAAAGGATAGATATGGATACATGCGAAGGTGCACAACAGTCCATTCTTTCAAGGTTTTGGCAGCAGTTGAGGTGGTATGACCACCTCTTCCAAGCAAGAAATAGAACCTATTCCACTTCTCTAATGGGACCCCATCCTCCAGCTCCCCACTCTCTCTGACCCTTCCAAACAGGTACATGTAGACTACATGACTCACTTTGTGTAGATGGGTCATTTGTCTCTCCTAGTGGTCCTAGATTGAGGGCATGGGCACACTTTCCTTCTTCTTGACGTAGTCTATCCGCACATTCTCTCTAAGGTGCCATGCACAAAAGGTGTGTTTTGCACCAAAGAGGTACTTGCCTACCGCCTTTTGGAATTCTTTATTTCTGTCAAAGATGGTGCATGTACCTGCTTGGGTGACAATAGGGTATGAAATTGCTTGTTGGCAGCAAAAAGAAGAAAGCAAACGTTCACATGTTCAGTGGGTAAATGTGCCCATGCTATGGGGACGGCATGGTCGTTGGCATCGAATAACTAGGTGAGCAAGAGCACTTGCTTGTGTCCGTTAATCAAGATGTTTCTGTCCAACAAACAAGGTTTTATAGATGTGTTGATGTGTCATCCTCCCATCACCCAGTGGAATGAAGTAATGGAGGAAGGTACCACCGTTGTACGTATGTGCACCGGTGTGGGTACTAGGGTCCACACGCATCAGCTACATAGAGAAAGGGAACAACACAGGTAACTATAGCTGGAATCACCAAGAAGGCTGTGAAATTTTTGGACAAACACCCATGAATGATGCTTACCTCTTCCATGTAGGATGGGAGAAGGGGTCCACATGTCCGAATTCTTGCCCATCAACAACTCCAACGCCTTGCCTTGGCCTGGTACAGCATACCATTGGACACGTTAATCGCAAGGGTCTCATGGAGAACTTGATGCAAGGATGCAGTTGAGGCCGTGGGTCATGGTGTAGAAATTCAGAGAGTTTTCAGGAGACCCACCACTTCTGGCAAGCGGGACACCCACATCCGATGCCTAGGATGCAACAATTTCCCTCGCTATAGTGGAATATGGTGACATGGCCGTATGTATTGTAGATACAAGCACAAAAAGTCATGCACATCCTTGGCCTTAGCGAGCTTACATGTTTGAGTTCAAACATGTAAGCTCGCTGAGGCCTTGAATGAGTTGGGGGACTGTATCGGGGCTTGTATCGTGGTGACAGTGTACTTTGTTCACTAGTATTTATTACAAAAATGTTTTTGCTTTTGCATGTCCATTAGATACATGCACGACATACAAAACAGACTTTTATTATTTGGGAGGGGGGGCAGCGTCGGCTCTCGATCTCCCCCCCCCCCCACAAGGCTCCAGTCTTTAGGGAGAGTGTAGCTGGTCATTTCGTCATTTTGTTCGATGGAAAAGAACAGAATATGCTTGTGCATTCAAAGTTGATAATGTATCTATGCAAAAACACTGTCGATTGTAAATGATTGACGATTTGGATGTAACAAAAAGGTTCTCGGATAGAGGTAGTGAATACTACAAAATGGTCACAATGTATCCAACAACCCCCCCTCCCCAAGCTCCCAAATGTATTGAGGCAGTGCATAGGGGTGTGTATGGTGTTGACCACGTGTTTTTCAATACTTTATAGTGCATTAGTGTCTTTTTGTACATGTTCATCGGATACATGGACCGTATACACTCCACCAGTTCACTTTTGCTATTTTGGGAGGGGGTTCATGTCCACTCTCGATCCCCTCCCCCCAAAATGGTTCGAGTGTATTGGCAGAGTGTAGCTGGCCACAGTATCAATTTCCTGCCATGGACACTTATGCACACGTGTTGATGGCGTATCTACGCATCGCCACCGCAGATCATCGGTACTGGACGATGCCAATGTGGCAAAACTTCCTCATATACAAGGGAGAAATGTTACGAAACGGTTGCCATGTTGTCGGGAGCTCCCCCTCCCCCCAACCCCCCCCCGAATGTATTGGGGCAGTGTATCGAGGTGTGTATCGTGGCCACATTGTACTTGGTTCATTATTGTCTTTAACATTGGTGTACTTTTGTACATTTCCATCAGATACACTGAGTATGTACCCTCCCCCAATTCACTTTTATTATCTTGGGGGGGGGGAGCGTTGGCTCTCGACCTCCTCCCCGCCCCCAAAAAAGACGAGTGTATAGGCAAAGTATAGCTCGTCGGAGTATACGGTTTATGTCATTATAGGAAAATGAATTCACCAATGTTCTTGGAAATGATTGCCAATCTACAGCCGGTAACCATCGATGTTAAGCGATCGACGATCCTTGTGTTGTGCAGAAGTCTGTAGACGATCACGATGGCCCATTTGCACATCTCGGCTATGTACGTCAAACGATCGACGGTTGATATGTAATGCTTGGTTATTCTGTTGATGAATTGAGATGACGTCAAATCCGTCACCATGTTGTCGCGAGTCCCCACAAAAGTAGGACAATGTATTCAAGTTGTGTTGCGGGACGTGCATCGGACAACATCGATAGTGTTACATTAGTTTATCTTTGTGGATAGTTTGACTGAGGGGTCAGCAAACACCGTCTAAGATGCAAGGGAACCTGCTGGGTCCCGCTACTGCGGGGCCCGGCAGGAGCTCGGACGAGGAAAACATTAAGACCCGGAAGCCCAGAATGTTAATTGGTATAGATTTTGACTATGTCATACTCTGCATCCGGGTGTAGGCGATTCATTTCATTACAGTTATGTCACATGGAAGGTATCTGCACTTAACTAGGTCTTCTTAAGGAAAACGTGCAATGAAGTGTGTATCATTAAACAATGGTTTATGTTTGGTATTCAAAATTGAACTGGACTCCTTCCACAAACTTTCTTGTGTTAAATTATATAAACATACTCTTATGTGTGTGAAGAAACATTGAAAACAAAATTGTGTCGTAACTTCTTTGAAGGTTCAATGAAACTTCCAAGTGAAAACATGAAACGTGTACACTGAATGAAGAATGCATTTTTAAGGGGTGATTAACCATAAATGAAGGACTTGACGCCGCCCGCTTTGGGCTTGCGAGACTTCCTTGCATGGAAGTGACTAGCACAACACAGGTTAGAGGAACTGTACCGCCAACTGACGCGACCAAGGACCACATCCTACTATGCGCTTTCAATGCCTTGATAAGAGCGCTACCTGACCACATCCTGCTATGCGCTTATGTCATCTGCCATTTTTGCTTTGGCGAAAAAGGGGAGGACCCAGCAGATCCTCGCAGTGGCGCCCCATGCCCCCATGAGGAATGGCAACACCTAGCTATGTGTCATGAGGAACAGGGAATGGCACTGTAGATCTTATTGCACAACAGACTCCGGAGTCTGCACCCAAACCCAGGAGCACCTATAGCTGAGTATTAGGACGTGGCAATGGATCTCCATCGCCACATCCTTGGAATTGGAGCATCCTGCTCTGTGCTTGAATGGCTAGACCCTGTTCTATTGTACCTTGGAGAGCCCTACAGGGAGTTTCAGTAAGGGCGTTTGGGACACCTTTGCGTGACGAGTATTGTGAACACCGATCTTGCTGAGGCATTTGAGGAGCTAGGCGACTACGCCTGTCCTTCATGGATAGGCGTGAGAGGCTTACACGCTGGCACATAGTGCCTTCTTCCATCACTCCTCACCAGGTGCTTCCACTAGATATGGTAGAGGAATAGGTAGAGGCGGAGGAGGTTGGGGTCACGGAGGAACAAAAACTCAATGAGGCGGAGGATGAGGCCATGGCTGGGGTGGTGGTGGAGGACGCACCTGCAACTACTTTGCCAAGCATGGCCATTTCTGGCATGCATGCCCACATCTTCAATGCATCATGATGCTGCCCTAAGAGCATCAATCGTAATGGAGGTTCAGGGCTCTGATACTTCGTCCGCATCTTGAGAACCATCTGCAGCCACCAACATGGTTGATGCTAATGATCAGAGGACCTCAAGTTGTGTTCCCTTTGGCGGAGGCACCAATGCACCATCTCTGATGTAGTTGCTGGTGGGCTTGCTGCTCTATCAGGGGCCAACCCCTGTGTATGAGGGCCCCTTCTATGTTTCACCGAACTCGGCCGTCCCAGTCCCCATGCTCACATGGACATAGCGTATATACTCGTACATGGCCGAGTCGCAGTAGCCCACAACAGGAGCATCTGCAGTTGGGTGGACGCCACCCATAGAAGTGCAACCCCCGAAACCAACGGCCATGCCACAGCTACCATGTTGGTGACTAGCGTACACTCATGTCACCACATCGCACTCACTCTTCATGCACGAATGGTTGTTTTATGGTATTGCACTACATCACATGTCACCACATTGCTAGCTGTTTGTGTATGTTGTGAAAAATGTGGAGAGTGTGAAAACAGGATATGGGGAGGTGTTGTATGTTGAGGGTGTAGGCACAGTGGCTTTGCAAGTACCTGGTGGTGTATTGTGGCTGATTGGTGTTTTGTATGACCCCACATTGAAAATGAACCTGCTGTCTGGGGGTCAGCTAGATCCCTAAGAAAACATGTACAACCTCATAAATAAGCCATGAAGCATGCCTTTTTGTGCTGTTGGTGCACTTTTGACCAATGGCCCTCTGCATGCTAACATGCTCTAGTGCCGCACCCTCCTTTTCCCTTATGCAAATGCATGCACATAGAGCGCAGACACATGTCATCACTACCACTAATGCAAATCACAAAGACCTACTGCACGGCCAACTGGCACACATCAACACAGAGCTAGTCTCTGATATGATTAAACACACGACAACACATGGTCTCTTGCCTACGGATTGTCCTCGTGGCCTTAGTTTAGCTGCGTTTCTTGAGTTTTGGGAAGGGAAGGCCCACAGACAGAACTTTCCTAGGTGAGATTAGAAATACAAGGCACCTCTTGAACTTGTTCATGTAGTGTTGACAGGACCCATGCTTGTGTAGTCTATACAGTGTGGGACACACTATGTTCTCAAACTGAAAAATGATTTCAATCACTTTTTTTGGGGATTTCCTGCTTAAGTCAAACGCACATGCCCAATGTACCATTGCATAGTGGATACCCCTTTCTGAGAATCACACTGGCTACAAGTAGTTGACTTGTCCATGACTTGTCCATGCACAGTCGTGCATGGACAGATGAGTCATGGGTGCCCTAACAGCAAAACTGAAAGCCAAAGGTGTAGAGCACCAAACCACCACACCATAGACATCACAATAAAATGTTGTGGAAAAAGGGTGGAACAAGACCCTCGGTGATACCTTGCGAACTCTGCTGGGTTAGTCGGGCCTGTCCTTTGGATCATAGGAAGAAGCAGTCAAGTACATGACGTGGGTATTGAAAAGGGTACCGCAAGGGCCTCTGCCTAAGTCAGTCATACCATGGGAGTGGTGGTTCAAAGAAAAGGTTGAATTTAGACCAGCGAGGGTGTGGGGCATTATGGCATGCGAATGGCTTGCGTAGCCTTGAAGATACCAAAAAAGTAGTCCAAAAGGTCAATGGTGTGTCCTTGTAAGTATCTCATACGCGTCCAAAGCATGGCAATTCTGGCACTCCATGAATCACAACTTTCTTGAGACTACGGGTGCCTCCTTTTTGGAGCACATGCCCAATAAACACTTCCACACTTTGTATCACATCCCACACATCACAATTCTTGAAAGATATCCAGAGTATGTGAGCGTACATATGTTTTTCCCTCACACATCCTGAGTGAAATTAGGGCCTTCAAAACAATAATGGATCACCCACAGGCCATCACGTGTCCCTACGGATCTTTTGACACGAAGTGATCTAGTGATTATAGACTCCAGTGGTCCCCATACACCACCTGGGTTACACACCCGAGCATCACGGTATAGCACAGAGGATGTAAGCACGCCACTACCCTAGTCAGTACGATGCTCCTCGCACAATGTTCTGCATGTGAGGTGAGGGGACGTGCCGATGAGGCTGAGTGGGATAAAGCCATGGTTGCTGAGCTAAATGCTCTTCTTTCATCGAGATAAAGGAAGTAAAAATGATGGGTGATTCCCCTCAGCCAATATGATGCATAGAATGCGGGCATGCGAGTTATCAAGGGGGGAATCCTTGTGCTTAACAATGCTGAGTGATACCAAGGATAATGAAAAGGAAATGCTCCTAGTGTACTCATGTGGTCCAACCGCGAGCAGTGGATTACATGTGGACAAGGGTGTAGCTTTATGAATAAATTAATCATAGAGCTAAAAATGAGACTGAGGATTTTCGACCCAGAAAGTATATATGCTCCATCAGATGTGAGCCAATTAGTCATGAAAACTTCATAGTTATGTGCCTCACTCACTTGACTCAGCATGTCATGTGGATGTTGGCTTCCTATGTGAGTAAAGCATCAAACGTTGGAATCTGTGGTTTATGTCTCATCTTCTTACTGTAATGAAAAGGGAAAATCGACACTCTACTTCCCCTCTCAAACATAAAATGGATGGAAGGCTCAGCACTATGTGCTGTCTTGATGAGTACCACAGAGACCAAACCCACCAAATCCATGACTAGTACTAACTCCAAAAGGATAGAAATCAGAGTATCCTGATCATCTACAATTGGAAAATGACATCAAACTGCCGCAAAAAAGGATTATGTGTACCATTAGCAAGGTGTATCCACAACTTGCATATAGACCTTGTTCAACAAGGCCAAATGTAAGGCAGACTTTGCAGCACTTACACTTTGTATGGGTACGTATCACCAAAATCATAGAGGGACTGCATGACGTACAAGAATAAGAATAGTATGGAGAAAGTGAAAGGGATGGGGAAATCACAAGGAATTCACGAGCATTACCTCATGCCTAAAAAAATTTGCATTTCCTTTTAATGCTATGTCCAAGGTGGTCCATGAAACTATTGAATTCCTCATGCATGATTGGCCACGGATCTAGTAAAATCCTTTAGTTTGCATCGGGGGAGAAAACATTAGAGGAATAGCTACTTTTTCAAGGGAACATGTAGCAATTGCAGTAAAAATATGTTGAGTGAAAGATTATCTGGTAGCTTGCTTTGGAAGTAGTTTGGAGGGAATTTTTGGAAAGCATGGTTTATAGCCTAGCACGCTCCACATGGCTCAGACATGGTCTGTGTTAATCATCGTAGATTTAAGAGCAGCGAGACACGTCGTTCGGATGGGAGCTATTTTTGGAAAAAGACCAGTCATGCTCAGGTCCGTCTGTGACATGAATTAATGGTGGGTGAGGTGGTTATCCCTTTACGTAAGAGGACTCGCCTATGTAGGCTCTGCCACGCCATTGTTGCTTCACTTTAGTTTTCTAACACAACATTGTTTCTACATCTCTCTCTTGCCTCCTCTCCTTGATCTTAGTCTTTTAAACATGGCATCATGCTAGGTTTCATGACCAAGGTACTGACTCCGCTTCTGCCTCCTCCGTCACCCTCTTCGCCTGTCACAGTAGGACGGGTTGCCATTTCTCGCCTCCCCCTGTCCTTGGCGCTCGGCGCGCTCCACCCGTGGCGCTTGGCGCCTTCTCCCATGGTACTGGGCACCCCCCCTCGTGTTCGGCGTCCCCCCCCCCATTGCGCTCGGCGCATTTGGCGCTTGACATTCCTTGCCGTGGCGTTCGGGCACCCGTGTCGCTCGGCGTCCTGGCGTTTGGCGCCCCCCCCCTCCCGTCCTGCCGCGCTCCGGGTCCTCCCCCTCCCTACCGTGCGGTGCGCGCTGGTGCCCCCTGCCCCTCCCTTCCGTGATGCGCATAGGCACAAGAGCAGTAGTGAGAGCAGCAGCAGGAGCAGCAGTAGTAGCAATAGCGGCGACAGTAGCGAGAGCAGCAGCAGCTGCTCCCGCCGCGGTCACAGTAGCGGCGGCGGCAGTGGGGGCGGCTGCAATAGCAACAGCAGCCGCAAAAGCAGCCATAGCCACAGCAGGAGCAGCCGTTGGTGCTAAAGGGAAGCCCCCCCCTCCCTTTGACCACGGGTGGAGGTTCCGCCCCCTCCCTTTTCCTCGCCCCCCTCCCTCCTTGCTTGGCGCTCCCTCCCTCCGTGCTCTGCGCCCGCCGTCCTCCTTCCACGCCTCGTTCTCCCTCTCCCTCGCTTCTTTCCTCTTGTCCCTCCCCTTCCCTCTCCCTCGTCTTGTCCTTCCCCCTCATACGTCCATCCGTCCATCCCTCCATCCCCCGTCCCCCCCTCCCCCTTTGCCTCCCCTCCCTCTCTCCCTCGCTCTCCTCCCCCCTCCCTCTCCCTTGATTCCGTCCTTTCCCTCTCCCCCTCTCCCTCGATCGCTTCCTCTCATCTCTCCCCTCCCCTCTCCCTCGTTCCCGTCCTCCCTCTCTCCTTCGTCAGTCCGTCCATCCGCCCGCTCGTCCGCCCGTTCCCTCCTTCCCCCTTTCCCTCACCCTCTATCTCTCTCTCCCACGATCTCCTTCCCTCCTCGCCTCCTTTCCCTACCTCGGTTCCCTCTTCACCATCCCCCTCTCCCGCCATCCTCCCCTAACCCAGCCCCTCTTCCTTGCTCCTATCCCTCACCTCCCTTTGTTCCCCCCTCCCCCTCCTCTTCTTCCACTCTCTCCCTTTGTTTCTCCGCCTCTCTCTCCACCTCCCCGGCACTCTCTCCTGTTTCTCCACTCGTCACCCCCATGGCCATCCTCCCTCTCCCCTCCACCTCCTCACACTCCCTCTCCCTTCCTCTTTCTCTGAGGTTCCCTCCACTCCCTTCTCCCCCAACAACCTCCCTCTCCCCCGTTGCTCCTTTTGCCCACCCACTTGCCTCATTCCCCTCAGCTCGTTCCTCGTCTTCTTTCCCTTCTTCCGCCACCACCTCCACCTTGCCTTCTCCCCTCTCACTCGCGTCCATCACCACCATCGATCCTCCCCTCCCACTGGCCACTATTGCCTCCGCCTCTTTGCCTCTACCTCCGTTTGCTTCCTCGGCCTCCAACTCACCTCTGTTGTTTGCTCATTCCTCTTCCTCTGATCTTCCAGCTCGTCTTCACCATCCTCTTCCCACTCTCCTCTCCCCCTCACTCCTCTCCCGATGTCAGCCCGTGCCCGCAAGCACACACGTCAGCAACTTTGTCGTCTCTCCATCCCACCTGTATCTCCATCGACCCACCCTAAGTTGTTTCCCTTGCCTTCCTCCTCCATCCCCTCTCCCATCCTGAACGACCTTCATCATCGTCTCATTCCTCTCATCCGATGCTTTCCTGCCCTCCTTGCTGCCCACGGTCTCATCGAACCCTACGTCTCCACCCTCTCCCTTGATTCCCTTCACTCTGTCATGGAGGATGCCTCCACGTTGGTCATGTCCACAATGGAGCTCCTTGTTCTATGACCTTGTTTGTGCCAAAGCACCATGGCGCATCACCGCCCTCCTGTCTCTCTTTCCTATCGTGGTAAATGAAGTGACAGTAAGATCCATCATCTTGTGAGAGCTGTGTCGTATTGTATATGCCTCTTGCATACTCCGCTTGCAAAGTGGTTTTCAAAGTAGTGATAGGGAGACCCACCATCTTGTGGGAGCTGTGTCGACACGTGTCCTCTTCCTCCATACTCCATTTGCATAGTGGTGTTAAAATTAGTGACAGCGAGACCCACCATTCATGTGGGAGCTGTGTCATCATGTCACTGCCTCATGCATGCTCCATTTGCATAATGGTGTTAAAGTAGTGACAGGGAGACCCACCATTCTTGAGGGAGATGTGTCGTCATGTCTCCGCCTCCTCCATACTCCACTTACATAGTGGTGTTAAAACAGTGACAGCGAGACCCACAATTGTTGTGGGAGCTTTATCGTCATGTCTCCGCCTCCTGCATACTCCACTTGCATAATCGTGTTAAAAATTGTAGATTTAAAAACAGCGAGACCCGTAGTGTGGATGGGAGTTATTTTAGGGAAAGGAGCAGTCATGCTCAGGTCTGTCTGTGACAGGAATAAATGGTTGGCGAGGTGGTTGTGCCTTTACGCAAGAGGACTCGCCTATGTAGGCTCTGCCTGGCCATCATTGCTTCACTTCAGATTTCTAACACAACCTTGTTTCTGCATCTCTCTCTTGCCTCCTCTCCTCAATCTTAGCCTTTTCAACAATTCGCGGCCCGTGGGTGGGAACCTGGAGTAGTCTTTGGTTCCGAGATCATCAAGCACCGCAGATTCGACCCATTCAGCCAATGTTTTTGTAAACACCGTTGCACTAATATCAGAGCGTTGTTGACATTGGGGAAACATCGTCTTAGGTAGGGGGGTGTAGCGTGGCTCACGCGGCTTGAGCATGGTCCCCTGACTCATGGATGAAGATACAAAATGACTCGAGAGTCGGGGATCCTCAAGAACTAGTCAGCAATCACTACTGTATTGTTGGTGGTGAGACAACTTCACACCGGGGTTCTACATGGAGGAATAGTTCTATGCACACCATACACATGGCATATCAAAGGAACACACTTGCACCAAAGTGAGAAAGTAAAGAAGAGAGAAGGGATGGATGGGAACATCAAAACAAGGAGAAAGGAGCTACCGGATAAATAGTTCAGGACCAGTGTGGCAATGAGTTCCACAAAAGAAAAAATCTTGGGACATGAATCTTCTCCCATGTATCCACACTCTCTCCCAAGTGTCTGTAGTTTCTCTTGAGTGTGTACACCCAGCCCGGCATGTATTCAACCGAAACCTTTATTTTCAGCACCTACTCCCAAATTTTTGTACCAACTCTGATTCAAATCCACATGCTACAAAGTGCACCTACACCGAATTGTGTACACCCACTCCAAAGTGCATGCACCTGCTCCTCGGTTTCTTCACCTGACATCGAGAGTGTGCTCTACCTTCCAAGTTTGTGAACTAACTACCAAGTATCTCCACCCAATCCCGAGTATTTACACCAGCTCTTTAACAATTTGAGTTTATCCAAAAATTCCGAGCAAGTGTCTGCAGTTGCTCGGAAAAACCACTCTCAACTGTCCACACATCTCTAAAGTATATGTATTGACTTCCATTTTTCAACCACTCCCAAATTTTCACATTTTCTCCCCATTGTCCCTAGCCAATCCCAACTGTATTCTCTATTCCCGAGTGTCTCCACTTGCTTCCAAGTTTCTGCATATGCTCCTAACTGTTCAGAAATTCCCCCAACTGTATGCCATGCCTTTGCATGCATGTATGCATCTACCAAAATACATTCAAACAGAATGTTCATGTACTTTCAAGGGCCCACACCCACTCAAAGGTATTTGTTCCTTCTACATTGTAATTGCACTACATACCTTGTCTCTTTGCTTGTTCACAAGTGCTTTCAACCCACGTTTGTGGATTCTGGAGCCATCACCATACGCTTCTACCCTTTGCAAGCTGTCTTCGTCTATTCATGGGTTCATATTTCAGCCCCCAGATGTCTATAGATGATCTTAGGAGTGTGCACCCTCTCTCGCATGTAGGAATCCCATGTCCGTATACCCACTCCCAGTGTTCGCACCTGCCTCTAAATGTTTGTTCTTGCCTTCAAATACTTGCTCAATCTCCTAAGAAACTACATCTATTGATTCTTCATTGCACACGCTTTGAAGTGTTTAAACTAGCCCTTGTGCTCTCCACCCATCTCAAGTGTATCCACCACCCCCAATAGTGTATTTTCTTCAAAAGATCAACACCTAATCCCATGTGTGTGGAATCCCTCACAATAATGTACGACTGCTCTTTGAGTTTTTCACCCACTCTCGAGTTCCTTCACCCACACCCAAGTGATCATGCCTGCTTCCAATGGTGTTTATGCCATCCCAAGTATCTCCCCCTCTTATAATATACTGTCCATGCTCGTAATTCTTTGCATCTCCTGCATGATTTTTAAGATTTCTTGGTCCAATACTAGGTGTATATAGCCTGGGTCAAATCAGAGCTCCCTACGAAGTGACCATACTTCCATCCAAGTCCTTGCACATACTCCAAGGGTTGTGCATTCTTTATGATGTGTGTGCAACAATACCCAAATGATTGCATCCACTCCCGTGTTTTTTCCCCCATGGTAGGTTATTCACCAAATAGAAAGAGTATGGCAACCATTTAAGGTGACAGCATCCAAGCTTAGGGATTCACACCACTTCTAAATGGCTCTGCCTACTCCGAAGTATCTATAGCCGACACGAAGCGTCTTTATCATAATTGAAGTGTACTCACATACACACACGCACACACGCGCGTGCGTGCACACACAAACACACACACACACACACACACACACACACACACACACACACACACACACACACACACACACACACACGCGCGCGCGTGCGCACACACACACACACACCCACACACACACCGTCAAGTGTCTCCATCGACTCGAGAGAACTACATCTTGTCGTAGTTGACAGTTTTATCCTTAGTTTCGTGAGCCAGCTTGAAGTTACTAAGTCCACGCCAAAGTGTATGCAACTGCTCCAATGTGTCCTTGCATGCATCCATCTGCATGCATTTGCTTGCAAGTATATAGTACAACTCTCGAGTATCTCTGCTGCCTCGTGGACGTGCAAAAACTCTCTTTACTACACATACCTCCTCATCTCGGTTGTCACCTACTGTTGAGTGTGTGGAGTTGATGCCAAGCATCTACACCAACTTCCTTATTTTGTGCGCGTGACTTCAACTCTATCTGCTGGTCCAAGTATCTTGACACAATCCAATGTTCTTGCACCAAATCTGGACTGTCTTTGTGCACCATTTCATGCCCTTCCCTACTCATACGTTTTTGCACCTGCGTCCAAGTAGGTGTAACCAATAAAGAAGTGTGTGCATCCAGTCTTGCACTAAGAATATGTTGTTGGAGAGTCTGCAGGTACTTCTCATAGTCCCCCCCCCCCTCGTTCTAAGTTCCTAAAAATGAACTCATTTTTATTTCCCATTAACAGGTATGCTCCCCTTTTCCCCTTGCTGAACATACGTGGCCGCCCTCAATCGTAGTCTACTTGAGAGGAACATTTTCTACCGTAGAAATGAAATAAATTTCTATGTAAATTATGACGGATATCTTAAAATCACTAGAGTTTTCTTATTATACTCGTTGTAGATTCGATACGAGGATATCATAAATAGCCCTTGTGATTCAGCCTAAGTGAGCCATGCATGCAAGAATCTTGCAAATTATGAAGAAAATGTAACATTTATAAGTTGTTTTTAGATGTTTGGAATATCGTTTTCGTCTACAAACCTGCATCATAGCTTGTACGCTTGTTGAACAATACCTTGGATACTAGGAGGTATCATGACCTCGTAAAGATGAAAAGAGGCTCAGTGCATTTTGCAAGGGGTGAATTGACGAAATATTCCATATCTAGGACCACTCCTCATGCGAAGTGATGGGTCTTACTCAGAGTCTGTGCCTTCCTCCGACCTGAAATCCTAGAAAAGCGGAGGCTCCTATCTGACTGAGGTTCCTTACGGAATACTCCTATCTGACAGGTTTCATCGGCAGACTTGATGCAACGTTCAGTCCACTCGTCGACGTTGCCACTCGTTACAGAAAAAATATTCGCATTACTTATGTTGCGCCAAAAATCTCGTTTTTGCAGAGAATTTATTCGGAAGACTTTGATCCGCCGCAGCCGATGTATGCGCCTGATGTTTGATGGGTATACGACGCCTTGAGGTTCAATCACGGTGCAATCTCCTCGCTTCTCCAGACTTGGACTCATCTTGTTTTGCGAAGGTTTTGTTTGGAAAAATGTTGTTAATATCGTTGGATTCCTGGAAGCTGTTTTTTTGCAGGGCTGGTTATTCGCGTGTTTCATGGCGATCGAATTTGCCGTCAACCACGGCATGAACGCTCGGACATAACTTTCAGGTTGGAGTAGCATATGTGCCAAACTTGCTGGCGGATCAAAACTAGTATCATACCTGACCGTCATATAAATGAAAATGAATATTTATCGGGCAGCGCTTGTTAAGGACCCGCTTTTCATTCGTCGCCTCGTATAGTGGCGAGACTTCAAGTCGTCGGCGCGGATGTATTTGCCCTTTTGCAGGAGAGTAGAGAGTACAGGTTCGAACCCCATTGACATGAATTGCCGTGCGCCACATCATGCTGACTCGCGCCTGGAATTGTGGAAGATCTCCGCATGGTCTGGGCCAGTATCACGTGACCCCATCGAACTCCTGTTCGGAATGGTGTTCGCTCAGCCGTCTCTGTTTGAGTTTCAGCAGATCGGCAACATGCCTAGATGCGGATCGGTATAAGGGAGAGAAGATTTAGCCCTGCCCGCATTGCGTTGGCAGTTTCATATCGCTACAGTCGCCAGACAACGCGGCGTTGCTTCGGTCTCAAACGCCTAACCTCTTTTCGTTCCCGACCGTAATCACGAAGCATTCTTGGTTTCCCTCCAGCCTAGCGCACTACATTCGTGGTCCGCGCAATTGTCAGGGCCCCTAGCCGTACCCTCCCCCCCCCCCCCCCCCCCCCCCCCCCCCCCACACGCCCCCAACCATTCGAAGTTCCCCCTTGCACACCAGAGAGGAGCATTCACACTGCATTCCACAAGGAGCATCTCCTCACGCTCCGAAGCCCGAAGATTCTGCGCAGGAGGCCCACGGTATCTCCTCGTGGGTCCTTGCTTCCCTCCCCCGCGAAGAGCCTCTCCACCACGCACCTACAATTCACCCCCATCTGTCATTTCAGCAGCTCTGTTTCAGTGCGGCGTCCGGAGAATATCAGCGCACGTCACCGGGGCTCACTCTGTCACTGCTCGTGGCGCTCTCCCTCGCCGCATTCGCGAGTGAAAACGACTGGTGCAGAAGTTGCCGCCTCCAAGCAGTTACCGCAGATTTCAAACTTACTGGAAGGGAAACGCAACAGCGAACGAGGAAGGAAAAAAAAAAAAAAAAGGAAACTCTTTTTCATAAGCGCTGAAGCCCATGGCTCGCCACGTCGCAGTCCTCCAATGCCTTCGCACCGCCTTGACTGCCGTCCAATCCGGAGCCTCAACTTGTGCCCCAGCGGCCGCCGCCTCTATCCGGGCATTCAGGGGGTTCCACTCATCTCCGTCGGAGTCAGCAGCCGCCGCTGCCAGCGCGGATTCTGGAACCCCGTTGGCTGGTCCGGACGTTGTGGCGTTTGTGCAGGGATCCGACCGTGGCATCGGACTTGAATTCGTATGCCTCCCTTCCTTTCTCCATCTGTTTGTCCTCTCTCTCCTCCTCCCACCCCTCCCCCCCCTCCTCCGCCTCTACTGTTTCTGTCCGCTCTGCCATCTCTGTCCTCATTTCCGGGAAAAAAGATTTGTGGTTTCTAGGAGTCTGGAGCACGTGCATGTGCATGTCTGCGGTCGAAACGAAGCACTTTAGGATGAACAGCGGAAGTCCCAGCTCTTTCGAGCAACCTTGGCCTCAACCATGGCCTTTTTCTGACCAACCGCGGCTTCATTTCCGGACGAGCCATGTGGAGGAGTGGAGGCTCTCTCACGGAGCACAACATCTTTCTGCTGCTGCACAAACGGAAAAACTTTGGCGAAACGAGAACGGTTCCCACACTCAATGCACCTCTCCGTTTTCCTGGTCCAATCAGCACCGTATGAGTGCCGAGCTCTCGCTCTGTCCATCTTCATCACTTCCGCAAGTGACGACGCAACGCCATGAGTGACACCCATAGGTTGTCGCACTGTATCGCACACAGCCTGCGTTCACACAGACTGCCACCGGCTGTTGCTTGTGTCGAGGCGTGAGGCGCTTCATCGGCGTGCCTGCCACCGCCGCCAATCACAGTGGACGCCAATTTGTGCTTTTCACTGCTGTGTTTTGTGTTGGGCTGCTGTGCATGAAGCTGTGCTGAGCTGTTGGCCAATGCGAACAGCCTGGTTACTGTCGAGTGAGGTGATGCATGTAAGGCGACCAGCCTTTCATTCCTCGCGATGCCATGTAATGCGATACGATGCGATGCAATGCCGTGTTGTGCGGCGTGGTATGGTGCGGCGTGGTGTGGTGCGGTGTAACACCATACAATGCGATGCGATTGGATGCTATGTGATGTGGCGTTGTTGGGTGCAGTGCGGTGCGATGGGATGTGTCGAGTGGTGTACTAGCGAAGCAGAGCATGGCTGCATTACTTCAAAGTTGGGGAGAATCTCGTGATTCACTCCCCACGTACCTGCTCTTGTCCGACCGCACCTAATGCCCCTCCCCCCCCCCCCCCCCCCCCCCCCCCCCCCCCCCCCCCCCCCCC